>BSBK01009105.1:0-65976 GCA_027943335.1 Chamaecyparis obtusa
GGGAGTTTGAGAGTAAATTTCTGATTTCAGTGTTGGAAGGACTACTAGGCATGCCTAGAAGGGCTATAGAAGATGAAGGGTGAAATATGAGTTGATTGGATTGAATGGGAAGTTGTAACATGACAAATATAGCATGTTGAGATGATCTAAGGTGTTAGGATCGATGTGTGAAGTCTAGTTTGAGTTTTGGTGTGGTGGAGGCACTAGGTGAATTAGGTGGCCTAGGATAGAGTTGATGCTAGAAGGCATTGGAACAAGGAAACAAGGAAGTGAATTTGAGTAGTATGGTTGTGGGAGTGACTTACAAAGTTAGAGAACTCAACTAGATCTTTGAGTGAGGTTAATTCCTTGAGTGAATTCCAAGTTGTTTGTAGAATCCTCGAGTTGAGTTAGTCTCTTTAGGGTGATAGTGAATGTTGTCGAAGTTTATAGTAACAAGGAATGTTAGTCTCCTTAGGGTGATAGTAACAATATAAATCGATAAACATACAAGCATAACTATAAGGCATGGGAAATTTACAAAGGATAAGACATCCACATTAACATAAATTAGTAAACATCAATACGCCAAACACATGAATTGCATACCTAAAATATAAAAAACTATATATTCGTAAGGCATGAAGCCAAATATATACGTCCAATAATGTCATACATTTAATATATTCAATACAGTTAAATTAGCTTCCTCAAAGCTAAATGGATGTACAATGTATCACTTATACAATATACAAAAAATATGTCCACTAATGCCATATAGGCATACAATCCATATCCCTAATATAGTCCTTTCCCGTCAGGGGAAGAAAACAAATCCCGAGCTCTCTTCCATCATCGCATCGATGGAGATGTAGTGGATGTTGTAGTCTTCCAAGTGCGCTCACTCGTCCTCCTATCTAGACTCTTTTGTAGCTTGAGGTGATAAAAAAAAAATTAAGCATCAATAACTAATATACATCAAAATTGAGTTATACAATGACATAAAATTGAATATTTGCTTACCGCTAGCAAATAGTCACTATGTACATCCACCAAATGTGCATGCTGGTGATCTGGAGTAATAAGTCCCTACAACAATGATCAAAATAATAATTAAAATACATACATGAATATCATTATAGAATTCAATACAAACTATTAAAATAATAATTAAAATTAAGTGATCTCTTTCATACCTCAGTTAGTGCTTCAGAACTAGCTACTGCTACAGCTACTCCATGATCCAAAGTATCATGGATAGAAGGAGTTTCTGATGTCAATAATTGAAAATGAAAAAAAAAGTATTATGCAGTTATCAAGATTACATATATTTTTTACAACCCTACTAATGAGTAAATGATACCTCCATGAAGGTTCCACCATTTCCTTTGATGTGCGGTGTTGATGTCGAAGCTCCAACATTCAACTAGTGCACATGTACATGGAAAATTATAAGATAACCATTCATATAAGAACGTACTACTGACATGTTAATTATAATTCATTATTACATATATACCTGTGAACTCAATATTGGTGATGTCACAAAGCCAGGTGAAAGAATGTGATCATCATGCCTTTGGATTTTGATCATAATTTATCTAGTTATTTAGTTATTCATTCATTTATTAATTAAATATAATCAACTAAATCAAATTAACATGCAAATAAAGATACCTCAAGGAAAGTGGCATGATGCCCTTCGCTGTCTGTTGTGAATGTCGATGGTCCACTGGTGAACGTCTAATGCACATGCACAATAAGTTATGATACAATTATTCATATAATTACATAATAATCAAGTATATTAATTAAAATATTTTATTCGATACATACTTGTGGAATTGATGATGATGTGTAGAAGGAGACATGAGGATCATTGCCACTGCCACTACCAATGACATTCTTGCCATAAATTTTCATCATAATCAATAGATACTAAATTAATTAGTTATTCTTTTATAAATGAAATATGATCAAAGTAATTTAATGAACTTGGAAATATTTACCTATGTGTCAATGCCAAATGTCATATTTAGAAAACTATCAGTCATCATTCCAAGATCCTTTTCCTCTCTCTCTCGGCAGTAGAAAATGTGCACAAGCATCCACATGACCAACAAATATGCCCCCTCGAAGATTGACCATGGTCACCCTCAACTAAAGGAGTGACACACTAAATCAGAGTCTATGCTAGAGCACTAATCGTGCCTAGTGTGTCCACCTCTACATGTTCCTTCATAATGGAAGGAATAGGAACATGATCCACCTGTGGCTTGCCAATAGGAACCCTAGGTGCGTTAGGGTCATGATGTGCCCCCGCTCTATCAAATGATGACCCCCCTCCTCTACCTTGAGAATCTAGATAGTCAAAATAATTTGGCACCTCCTTGAGTACCAACTCGCAATAGAGTTTCCTCAAGAAATATATAGGAACCTCATGATTGTTACAAGGAGGCAAATCAAAGACCATCCACATGGATTTCTCTAAAAAATTGTTTTTAATGTCTTCATTTAAGCACCAATGAATTGGGAACCTCCTTGTTGTAGTTTTAAGAGTATCTGTGTCCCCTGGTTTTTTAAATAGCTTACAAATGTCATCTTTTTTAATTTTTTTCTTTTTTATGTCTGCATAAGATAATTTATTTGCATAATATTATTTTTGTTCTTCTATTTTATTGTTTTTGTTTTTGTTGCCCACTAACCGAGCTGACGTGGGTCAAGATTGCTTCCAATGATTTCACAAGTCTTTCCCTTCCAAGATTTGTACCACTAGAATCTTTTAACCTCATAATTAAAGATTCTAATTCTTTTTTCCCCCTATCAATTTGGTTCATAAAATTTTCTTGTGTTCCAGGAGGAGGTTTCTCGATTGTTGGAGGCAATTGAGGTTCATTTTCTTGGTTATTTTTTTCATTTGTTTCTTCATTCATTTCTTCATGAGGAGACAAAGGGTTTGGTTAAGGGAGATTATTTCTTCCTGGCAATTAAAAAAACTAGATTTTAAAATCTTAATTACACACAAATTTTAACAATTTCTTTTTTTAACAAAGCAAATTGCTACAAAACTAAAATTTTAAAACAAATAAGAGGCATGGGTTGTAAAAACACTTGCCTCTTCTTCTGGATTGAACTTGACAATGTCACGGAACCATTTGATGGATGAATGAATGAAAACTATGGATTCAACAAGCCTAAAAAAGACTGCGTACATGCTTGGGAAGGATCCTTTTACTGCAAACGTAGGTTTGTGGAAAGAAAAATTAGTGAAGGGTGCTCCCCTCAATACCACAAACACATAATAGAAATAGAGAAACAACAACAATATGCAAGAACAAAAAATTGGCTTCTTATTATCTCCACAAATGTGGAATTACAAACTTTCAGAATTACAATATGCAAAGCCAGATGGGCATTTTCTTACAATATTCTCTAAGACAAAGCCACGAACTATTACCCAGATCTACTACCCAGAACTATTCTGAACTGCCTTGACAATAATACAGCCTTCCTTATATAGGCAATTTTCCATCGCCTGGGAAGGTTCCAGAATTTTAGCCAATAAGGCCGACCAAACTTAGAATTATTTTATTTTACATTTTATGACATCATAGTCGGCTCAAGATAACCTTTGAAACCCGAACAAAAATTTTGAAGAAAATTATTTTCTGCCATTTCAGGTGGCCCAACTTCCAAAGACCATAAGTCATCACCAATTGACCCGATCGGCTATTATAACCCCATTTCGGAAAGGCCACAAAGTGCTCTACAGGCTTAATCGGTGCAAGCACCCATCACCCAAATTTTTGACCTCATCTGGGGCCTCTGAAGCCATCAAAACTGAGTTCAAAGTTTCTATACCCTGCTACCAATACCAAAAATCTTTAATATCTTCCAATATACACCTGATCTGGCAATGAAACTTTACTGGCAGACTTATATGACCAAAATGAACCTCCAAGAAAGAAATCAGATCATTTTAGGCACATACAAAAAATTACCAAAAATAGTAACTTTCCATAAATAGCAGCTCTGCACAAAATCGCCCTTATTGAATATAAAAATAGAAATATTTTTTTTTGGGTGATGCAAGATTGCTCTTACACCCAAGATGCTCCTGCATCAGACACCCAAGGTAATTTGAGAAGTGACCCTGTCATGACTCAGGTGTGCAGAGGAAAACCAAGATGGCTAACCTCCTCCTTTGTCAGCCATGATGAATCTTCAACAGGTCATCCTTTCCACTTGACTAGATATTCTTCATATGTCCTGTTCCTTGTGCTTCTACCAACACGACTATCCAGTATATCTTTGATCTCCTTAGTGTCTGAACTAGTTGCTGAAATACTCCACTATGCTGCTGTGATCTAGTCTTCAACACCTCCTTCATGATACTCTGTTAGATCTGAAATGTTAAACACTGGTGAAATATTTAGCTTAGTAGGCAATTCTACCTCATATGCATTTTCTGAATCATGTTTCTTCAGTATCTTACATGGTCCAAACTTCTTCATTTTCAGTTTGTTATATGTACCAACTAGAAACCGCTCCTTCTGCAAATGAACCATGACTTCATCACCAAACTGAAATTCCTTATACCTCCTTTTCTCATCTGCCTTAGCCTTATACTGTGCGTTCATTTGGTAATATGCTTCCTCACCTCTCCATGGATGTTCTTCAAGTGTTCTAAAAAATCCTCAGCTTCAGCACTACTTATTTCTCCTTTATCTATCTTCCTCAATTCAGATGCATTTCTTGGACTACTTCCATATACAATCTGGAATGGTGATTTACCAGTGCTCTTGTTGACAGAATTATTGTATGCAAATTCTACCTATGGTAAAATCAAATCCCATCTTGTTGGCTTATCTCCAACCAAACATCTCAGCAAATTTCCCAAACTCCTATTCACCACCTCTGTCTGTCCATCAGTCTGTGGATGATGTGATGGACAAAACTTCAAATCTGTCTTCAACTTCTTCCACAATGTACGCAAAAAAAATCTAACAAACTTAGTGTCCTGATCTGAAACTATGGTCTTTGGCAAACCATGAAGTCTCACTACTTCTCTGAAAAATAATTTTGCTACATGAAAAGCATCATTAGTCTTCTTGCAGGGAATGAAATATGCCATCTTTGAAAATCTGTCAACCACCACAAAAATTGAATCATGTCCCCGCTGAGTCATCGGTAAACCAAGAACAAAGTCCATGCTGATATCCTTCCAAGGCTTCTCTAGTACAGGTAATGGCTGATACAACCCTGTATTCTGCTTCACTCCTTTTTCCATTTGACATACTCTGCAACTCTGTACAAACTTCTTCAAATCTTGCTGCAACTGTGGCCAATAATAATTATCACTAACCAAACCAAGGGTTTTATCATGACCAAAATATCCAGCCAATCCTCCGCTATTCTTCTCCTTGATGAGATTCTCCCTCATAAAACTTCATGGAATGCACAACTGACTCCTTCTGAATAGCATATCATCCTGGATGATGAAATCCAACCATTTTGTCCTGTCTAGAGTAACAGGTTCTGTACAAGCTTTCCAAGCTTCACCAAAATTAGGATCCTCTAGATACAAATTCTTAAGTTCCTTGAACCCAACCACTTCCATCTGCATTTCTGTCAGCAATAGTTGCCTTCTGCTAAGAGCATCAGCAACTCTATTGGACTTTCCACTCCTATGTTTCAAAACAAATGTATAACTCTGCAAAAATGCAAACCTATTTCAAATGTCTTTGATTCAATTTTCTTTGACTATTCAAATATTGCAAAGCTTGATGATCAGTATACAAAACAAACTCATTAGGAAGTAGATAATGTCTCCACTTCTTTAATGCCTGAACTATAGCATAAAATTTCTGATCATAAACAGAATATTTCCAATTGGCATCATTTAACTTCTCACTAAAATAAGCAACAGGTTTACCTTCTTGGCTCATAACAGCTCCTATTGCATTACCACTAGCATCACAATCTACT
The DNA here is from genome assembly GCA_027943335.1 of Chamaecyparis obtusa. Taxonomy (NCBI): domain Eukaryota; kingdom Viridiplantae; phylum Streptophyta; class Pinopsida; order Cupressales; family Cupressaceae; genus Chamaecyparis; species Chamaecyparis obtusa. The sequence continues at coordinate 5,968 of BSBK01009105.1, forward strand.
TGAAACACCTTATTAAAATTAGGAAGTGCTAAAATAGGTTGTTCTGTAACTTTTTGTTTCAACAATTGCAAACTCTTTTTTGCCCTATTAGTCCACTTAAACTCTTTTCTATCCCTTCTCATTGTTTCAGTCAAGGGTCCACAAATACTGCTAAAATTTCTGATAAACTTTCTGTAAAAGGTAGCTAGACCATGAAAAGATCTTACCTCAGTAGCACTCCTTGGAGTAGGTCATTCAAGGATAGCCTGTACCTTCTCTGGGTCCATTTTTAAACCTTCTCCTAAAACTACAAACCCCAAATACACCAACTCTTTCTTCACAAAACTACACTTCTTCAAATTAATCAACAATTTCTCTTCTCTCAACTTCTCAAATACCATTTGAATATGCATCATATGCTCATCCAATGTCTTAGTAAAGATCAAAATATCATCTAGGTAAACAATGACAAACTTACTCAGAAATTCTTTCAGAACCTCGTTCATGAGCCGCATGAAAGTGCTCGGTGCATTGGTTAGCCCAAAAGGCATGACTAACCACTCATATAGTCCTTCCTTTTTCTTGAAGGAAGTCTTCCATTCATCTCCTTCTCTGATCCGAATCTGATGATATCCACTCTTTAGATCTATCTTTGAAAAATAGACAGCTCCACTCAAATAGTCCATAATATCATCCATTTGTGGCAATAGAAACCTGTACTTGATTGTGATCTTATTTATTGCCCTAGAATCTGTACACATCCTCCATTCTCCATTTTTCTTTGGTACTAATACCGCTGGTATAGCACAGGGACTCAGACTCTCACGGATCAATCCTTTCTGTAACAGTTCATATACTTGTCTCTTCAACTCCTCACTTTCTGCAGGTGTCATTCTATGTGCTGCCTTATTCGGCAAACTCGCTCCTAGGATCAAGTCCATCTCATGACTGATCTTCTTGACTAGTAGTAATCTATCAAGCACATTATCAGATACAATATCCTGAAACTCATTCAACAAATCTGCAACTTCTACAGGAACATCTTTTACTTCCTCTTTACCAGCTTTTTGAATTAAAGAAAAACATACATGCTCATGCCTCATACCATCTAAGAAATTTCTTCCATCAACAAAAGTTATCTTTGCATTACCACATGCCTTTTCTTCAGTCTCCCTCAATGGTTTTAGCTTATGTCGCACTCCATCCTTTGTCAAGGAATAGGTATTCGCACGATCATCATGTACAGCACATCTGTCAAACTGCCATGGTCTACCCAACAACATATGGCATGCATCCATAGATATGATATCACACATTACCTCATCTTGGTATTCACCAATCCTGAACATCACCAGGCATTGTTCATTGACCATGACCTTGTGGTCATCCTGTACCTAGGCAATCCGATATGGATGTGGGTGTTTCTGTCTCTTGAGATTCAATTTTGTCACCATCTCTTCTGACACCAAATTGTCAGTGCTTCCACTATCAATAATCACATCACAACATTTACCTTCACATTTGTACCTCATTCAAAACAGGCTCCTCCTTTGCTCAGGTTCATTCTCACCACTCAACAGGACTCTTCTGTTAATCAATGTTTCTCCTCTTTCAGCATCTTCAGAATTTGATGATCTGGCATCTTCATCTACATGTGCAACTCTGGCCTGGCTTTCATTTCTCTTGTCTGTTCTGCCTTGACGCTGAGGACATTCAAATGCCCTATGACCTTCTTCTCCACAGTGAAAATATGTTCCACGGAAGCCACCTCTTTCAGATCCTTGTCCTCTTCCTCTTCCTCTCTGATCTCTATTATTCTGATTTTGGAAGCGATTGGAATTATTTCCTCGCTGATTCTGACTGTTACTGGCCTCATCCTACTTTTTCAAATCTTCATTACGGCCACCATAAGACCATCCACCAGATCGTCCACCATGACCTCTTCCATTTTGTCTGCTCTCAAACTTCTTGTTCAACCTTTCCTCTACTTTTAGGAAAAACTGGTATGCCTCTTCATTACTGTTCATTCGAACCACATACAACTCCTCCTGAATGGTTGGCCTTAACCCATTAAGGTATTGGGCAACTTTCTCCTTATCAGCTTCTGTATGGCCTATTCTGATGAGAAGTCGATAGAACTCCTCTGTATACTCCTGAACAGATCTTCCTGCTTGCTTCAAAATTTGTATTTTCTTCAGTAGGTCAAGCTCATAATCAACAGCAATGAACTTTCGCTTCAATTTATCCACCATCTGATCCCATCTCATGATTTTCTCCTTTCCCCTTCTATTTCGCTCTAACTGAATCTCTTGCCACTATATCTTCGCATGACCTTTCAGTCTGGCCTTCGCAAATTTGACCCTATCAGGATGCTCAACATCTTCATACTCAAAATATTCCTCACATTCATTGATCCAGTCGATCAATTATTTTGGGTTAAGATTTTCAGAAAATGTAGGAACCTCAATCTTAGGTCTTTTCCCAATCTTAAAAGTGGCCCGAAAAAGTCTTTCTTCCTCCTGGTTCATAATTTAGACTTCTCCTTATTGATATTCTTCTTCAGCTTCATCCTCGCTTTCATCTCTGACATTAAGATTCATTCCTCTATGAATCTATTCTTGCAATGCTCGCACTTGTCTCTGCAGTGCCCTAACCTCAGGTGTTACAACACCAGCTCTTCCGCCACGTTCCCTTCATGGAGGCATTTTTGCGATGCGCACTGAAATCCTAACCACAGTCCTGGTGCAAACTGCCTCACAGTCGGCGATCTATTTACACACTCAGGAACTCCTACTCTGATACCACTTGGTGAAGGGTGCTCCCCCCAATACCACAAACACATAACAGAAATAGAGAAACAACAACAATATGCAAGAACAGAAAATTGGCTTCTTATTATCTCCAAAAATGTGGAATTACAAATTTTCAGAATTACAATATGCAAAGCCACATGGGCATTTCCTTACAATATTCTATAGGACAAAGCTTCGAACTATTACCCAGATCTACTACCCAGAACTATTCTGAACTGCCTCGACAATAATAGAGGCTTCCTTATATAGGTAATTTTCCTCCGCTTGAGAAGGTTCCTGAATTTTAGCCAATAAGGCCGACCAAACTTAGAACTATTTTATTTTACATTTTATGACATCATAGTCGGCTCAAGATAACCTTTGAAACCCGAACAGAAATTTTCAAAAAAATTATTTTCTGTCATTTCAGGTTGCCCAACTTCCGAAGACCATAAGTCATCACCAGTTGACCCGATCAACTATTATAACCCCATTTCGAAAATACCACGAAGTGCTCTACAGGCTTGACCGGTGCAAGCGCCTGTCACCCAAATTTTTAACCTCATCCGGGGCCTCTAAAGCCTTCAAAACTGAGTTCAAAGTTTCTATACCCTGCTACCAATACCAAAAATTTTCAATATCTTCCAATATACACTTGATCTGGCAATGAAACTTTACTGGCAGACTTATATGACCAAAATGAACCTCTAAGAAAGAAATCAGATCATTTTGAGCACATATGAAAATTACCAAAAATAGTAACTTTACATAAATAGCAGCTCTGCACAAAATAGCCCTTATTGAATATAAAAATAGAAATATTTTTTTTTGGGTGATGCAAGATTGCTCTTACACCCAGGATGCTCCTGCATCAGACACCCAGGGTAATTTGAGAAGTGACCCTGTCACGACTCAGGTGTGCATAGTAAAACCAAGATGACTAACCTCCTTTGTCAGCCATAATGAATCTTCAACAGGTCATCCTTTCCACTTCACCAGATATTCTTCATATGTCATGTTCTTTGTGCTTCTGTCAACACGACTGTCCAGTATATCTTCGATCTCCTTAGTGTCTGAACTAGTTGCTGGAATACTCCACTAAGCTGCTGTGATCTCATCTTCAACACCTCCTTCATGATACTTTGTCAGATCTGAAATGTTAAACACTCGTGAACTATTTAGCTCAATAGGCAATTCTACCTCATATGCATTTTTTGAATCATGTTTCTTCAGTATCCTACATGGTCCAAACTTCTTTATTTTCAGCTTGTTATATGTACCAACTGGAAACCGCACCTTCTGCAAATGAACCATGACTTCATCACCAACAAGAAATTTCTTATACCTCATTTTCTCATCTGCCTTAGTCTTATACTGTGCATTCATCTTGGTAATATGCTTCCTCACCTCGCCATAGATGTTCTTCAAGTGTTTTGCAAAATCCTCAGCTTCAGCACTACTTATTTCTCTTTTATCTATCTTCCTTAATTCAGATGCATTTCTTGGACTACTTCCATATACAATCTAGAATGGTGATTTACCAGTGCTCCTATTGACAAAATTATTGTAAGCAAATTCCTCCTTTGGTAAAATCAAATCCCATCCTATTGGCTTATCTCCAACCAAACATCTCAGCAAATTTTTCAAACTCCTATTCACCACCTCTATCTATCCATCAGTCTATGGATGATGTGATGAACTAAACTTCAAATCTATCTTCAACTTCTTCCACAATGTACGCAAGAAATATCTAACAAACTTAGTGTCCCGATCTGAAACTATGGTTTTTAGCAAACCATGAAGTCTCACTACTTTTCTGAAAAATAATTCTGCTACATGAAAAGCATCATTAGTCTTCTTGCAGGGAATGAAATGTGCCATCTTTGAAAATTTGTCAATCACCACAAAAATTGAATCATGTCCCCGCTGAGTCCTCGGTAAACCAAAAACAAAGTCCATGCTGATATCCTCCCAAGGCTTCTCTAGTACAGGTAATGGCTGATACAATCCTGTATTCTGCTTCACTCCTTTCGCCATCTGACATACTCTGCAACTCTGTACAAAATTTCTCACATCTTGCTGCAACTGTGGCCAATAATAATTTTCACTAACCAAACCAAGGGTTTTATCACGACCAAAATGTCCAACCAATCTTCCGCTATGCTTCTCCTTGATGAGATTCTCCCTCATAGAACTTCATGGAATGCACAACTAACTCCCTCTGAATAGCATATCATCCTGGATGATGAAATCCAACCATTTCATCCTGTCTAGAGTAACATGTTCTGTACAAGCTTTCCAAGCTTCACCAAAATCAAGATCCTCTCGATACAAATTCTTGAGTTCATTGAACCCAACCACTTCAATTTGCATTTCTGTCAGCAATAGTTGCCTTCTGCTAAGAGCATCAGCAACCCTATTGGACTTTCCACTCCTGTGTTTCAAAACAAATGTATAACTCTGTAAAAACTTAACCCATTTCAAATGCCTTTGATTCAATTTTCCTTGACTATTCAAATATTGCAAAGCTTGATGATCAGTATATAAAACAAACTCATTAGGAAGTAGATAATGTCTCCACTTCTTTAATATCTAAACTATAGCATAAAATTTCTGATCATAAATAGAATATTTCCTCTTGGCATCATTTAACTTCTCATTGAAATAAGCAACAGGTTTACCTTCTTGGCTCATAACAATTTCTATTGTAGTACCACTAGCATCACAATCTACTTGAAACACCTTATTAAAATCAGGAAGTGCTAAAATAGGTTGTTCTGTAACTTTTTATTTCAACAATTGTAAACTCTTTTCTGCCCCATTAGTCCACTTAAACTCTTTTCTATCCCCTCTCATTGTTTCAGTCAAGGGTCCACAAATACTGCTAAATTTTTTGATAAACTTTCTGTAAAAGGTAGCTAGACCATGAAAAGATCTTACCTCAGTAGCACTCCTTGGAGTAGACCATTCAAGGATAGCCTGTACCTGCTCTGGGTCTATTTTTAGACCTTCTCCTGAAACTACAAACCCCAAATACACCAACTCTTTCTTCATAAAACTACACTTCTTCAAATTAATCAATAATTTCTCTTCTCTCAACTTCTTAAATACCATATGAATATGTATCATATGCTCATCCAATGTCTTAGTAAAGATCAAAATATCATCTAGGTAAACAATGACAAACTTACCTAGAAATTCTTTCAGAACCTCGTTCATGAGCCGCATGAAAGTGCTCGGTGCATTGGTTAGCCCAAAAGGCATGACTAACCACTCATATAGTCCTTTCTTTGTCTTGAAGGCAGTCTTCCATTCATCTCCTTCTCTGATCCGAATTTGATGATATCCACTCTTCAGATCTATCTTTGAGAAATACACAGCTCCACTCAAACAGTCCATAATATCATCCATTCATGGCAATAGAAACCTGTACTTGATTGTGATCTTGTTTATTGCCCTAAAATCTGTACACATCCTCCATTCTCCATTCTTCTTTGGTGCTAATACCACTGGTACAGCATAGGGACTCAGACTCTCATGGATCAATCTTTTCTGTAATAGTTCATGTACTTGTCTGTTCAACCCCTCACTTTCTGCAGGTGTCATTCTATGTGCTACCTTATTTGGAAAAATCACTCTTGGGATCAAGTCCATCTGATGACTGATCTTCCTAACTAGTGGTAATCCATCAGGTATGTTATCAGATACAATATCCTGAAACTCATTCAATAAATCTGCAACTTCTACAGGAACATCTTCTACTTCCTCTTTACCAGCTTTTGGAATTAAAGAAAAACATAAATGCTCATGCCTCATACCATCTAAGAAATTTCTTCCATCAACAAAAGTTATCCTTGCATTACCACATGCCTTTTCTTCAGTCTCCTTCAATGGTTTTAGCTTATGTCGCACTCCATCCTTTGTCAAGGAATAGGTATTCGCACGACCATCATGTACACCACATCTGTCAAACTGCCATGGTCTACCCAACAACATATAACATGCATCCATAGATATGATATCACACATTACCTCATCTTGGTATCCGCCAATCTTGAACTTCACTAGGCATTGTTCATTGACCATGACCTTGTGGTCATCCTGTACCCAGGCAATCTGATATGGATGTGGGTGTTTCTATCTCTTGAGATTCAACTTTGTCACCATCTCTTCTGACACCAAATTGTCAGTGCTTCCACTATCAATAATCACATCACAACATTTACCTTCACACTTCCACCTGGTGTGAAACAGGCTCCTCCTTTGCTCAGATTCATTCTCACCACTCAACATGACTCTTCTATTAATCAATGTTTCTCCTCTTTCAGCATCTTCAAAATTTGATGATCTGGCATCTTCATCTACATGTGCAACTCTGGCCTGGCCTTCATTTCTCCTATCTATTCTGCCTTGGCACTGAGGACATTCAAATGCCCTATGACCTTCTTCTCCATAGTGAAAATATATTCCAGGGAAGCCACCTCTTCTAGATCCTTGTCCTCTTCCTCTTCCTCTCTAATCTCTATTATTTTGATCCTAAAAGTGATTGAAATTATTTCCTCACTGATTCGGACTACTACTGGCCTCATCCTTCTTTTTTGGATCTTCATTTTGGCCACCATATGACCGTCCACCAGATCGTCCACCGTGACCTCTTTCATTTTGTCTTCTCTCAAACTTCTTGTTCAACTTTTCCTCTACTTTTAGGGCAAACTGGTATGCCTCTACAATACTAGTCATTCGAACCAGATTTAGCTCCTCCTGAATGCTTGGCCTTAACCCATTAAGATATCGGGCAACTTTCTCCTTATCAGCTTCTGCATGGCCTGTTCTAATGAGAAGTCGATAGAACTCCTCTGTATACTCCTGAACAGATCTTCTTGCTTTCTTCAAACTATGCATTTTCTTCAATAGGTCAAGCTCATAATCAACAAGAATGAACTGTCACTTCAATTTATCCACCATCCGATCCCATCTTGTGATTTTCTCCTTTCCCCTTCTATTTCGCTCTAACTGAATCTCTTGCCACCATATCTTCGTATGACCTTTCAGTCTGGCCTTCACAAATTTGACCCTATCAGGATGCTCAACATCTTCATACTCAAAATATTTCTCACATTCATTGATCCAGTCGATCAATTCTTCTAGGTTAAGATTTTTAGAAAATGTAGGAACCTCAATCTTAGGTCTTTTCCCAATCTTAAAAATGACCCGAAAAAGTCTTTCTTCCTCCTGGTTCATAATTTCGACTTCTCCTTATTGATATTCTTCTTCAGCGTCATCCTCGCTTTCATCTCTGACATTAAGATTCATTCCTCTATGAATCTCGTCTTGCAATGCTTGCACTTGTCTCTGCAGTGCCCTAACCTCAGGTGTTACAACACCAGCTCTTCCACCATGTTCCCTTCGTGGATGTATTTTTATGATGCGCGCTGAAATCTTAACCATGGTCCTGGTGCAAATTGCCTCACAGTCGGTGATCTGTTTACACACTCAAAAACTTCTGCTCTGATACCACTTGGTGAAGGGTGCTCCCCTCAATATCACAAACACATAACAGAAATAGAGAAATAACAACAATATGCAAGAACAAAAAATTGGCTTCTTATTATCTCCACAAATGTGGAATTACAAACTTTCAGAATTACAATATGCAAAGCCACAAGGGCATTTCCTTACAATATTCTGTAGGACAAAGCCTCGAACTATTACCCAGATCTATTACCTAGAACTATTCTGAACTGCCTCGACAATAATATAGCCTTCCTTATATAGGCAATTTTCCACCGCCTGGGAAGGTTCTAGAATTTTAGCTAATAAGGCCGACCAAACTTAGAATTATCTTATTTTACATTTTATGACATCATAGTTGGCTCAAGATAACCTTTGAAACCCGAACTGAAATTTTGAAGAAAATTATTTTCCACCATTTCAGGTGGCCCAACTTCCGAAGACCATAAGTCATCACCAGTTGACCCAATCGGCTATTAAAACCCCATTTTGAAAATGCCACGAAATGCTCTACAGGCTTGATCGGCGCAAGCGCCCGTCACCCAAATTTTTGACCTCATCCGGGGCCTCTAAAGCCTTCAAAACTGAGTTCAAAGTTTTTGTACCCTGCTACCAATACTGAAAATCTTCAATATCTTCCAATATACACTTGATCTGGCAATGAAAATTTACTGGCAGACTTATATGACCAAAATGAACCTCCAAGAAAGAAATCAGATCATTCTGAGCACATACAAAAATTACCAAAAATAGTAACTTTCCATAAATAGCAACTCTGCACAAAATAGCCCTTATTAAATATAAAAATAGAAATATTTTTTTTCGGTGATGCAAGATTGCTCTTACGCCCAGGATGCTCCTGCATCAGACACCAAGGGTAATTTGAGAAGTGACCCTGTCATGACTCAGGTGTGCAGAGGAAAATCAAGACGGCTAACCTCCTCCTTTGTCAGCCATGATGAATCTTCAACAGGTCATCCTTTCCATTTGACCAGATATTTTTCATATGTTCTATTCTTTGTGTTTCTGCCAACACGACTGTCCAGTATATCTTCGATCTCCTTAGTGTCTGAACTAGTTGCTGGAATACTCCACTGTGCTGCTGTGATCTCATCTTGAACACCTCCTTTATGATACTCTGTCAGATCTGAAATGTTAAACACTGGTGAAATATTTAGCTCAGTAAGCAATTCTACCTTATATGCATTTCTTGAATCATGTTTCTTTAGTATCCTACATGGTCCAAACTTCTTCATTTTCAGCTTGTTATATGTACCAACTGGAAATCGCTCCTTCTGCAAATGAACCATGACTTCATCACCAACATGAAATTCTTTATACCTCATTTTCTCATCTATCTTAGCCTTATACTCTGCGTTTATCTTGGTAATATGCTTCCTCACCTCCCCATGGATGTTCTTCAAGTGTTCTGCAAAATCCTCAGCTTCAGCACTACTTATTTCTCCTTTATCTATCTTCCTCAATTCAGATGCATTTTTTGGACTATTTCTATATACAATCTGGAATGGTGATTTACTAGTGGTCTTGTTGATAGAATTATTGTATGCAAATTCCACTTGTGGTAAAATTAAATCCCATCCTGTTGGCTTATCTCCAACAAAACATCTCAGTAAATTTCTCAAACTCCTATTCACCACCTCTGTCTGTCCATCAGTCTGTGGATGATGTGATGAACTAAAGTTCAAATCTGTCTTCAACTTCTTCCACAATGTACGCCAGAAATATCCAACAAACTTAGTGTCCCGATCTGAAACTATGGTCTTTGGCAAACCATGAAGTCTCACTACTTCTCTGAAAAATAATTCTGCTACATGAACAACATCATTAGTCTTCTTGTAGGGAATGAAATGTGCCATCTTTGAAAATCTGTCAACTACCACAAAAGTTGAATCATGTCCCTGCTGAGTCCTCGGTAGACCAAAAACAAAGTCCATGCCTATATCCTCTCAAGGCTTCTCTGGTACAGGTAATGGCTGATACAACCCTGTATTATGCTTCACTCTTTTCACTATCTGACATACTCTACAACTTTGTACAAACTTCTTCACATCTTACTGCGACTGTGGCCAATAATAATTTTTACTAATCAAACCAAGGGTTTTATCATGACCAAAATGTCCAGCTAATCCTCCGCTATGCTTCTCCTTGATGAGATTCTCCCTCATAGAACTTCATGGAATGCACAACTGACTCCCTCTAAATAGCATATCATCCTAGATGAAGAAATTCAACCATTTCGTCCTGTCTAGAGTAACAGGTTCTGTACAAGCTTTCCAAGCTTCACCAAAATCAGGATGCTCTAGATACAAATTCTTGAGTTTCTTGAACCCAACCACTTCAATCTGGATTTCTGTCAGCAATAGTTGCCGTCTGCTAAGAGTATCAGCAACCTTATTGGACTTTCCACTCCTATGTTTTAAAACAAATGTATAACTCTGCAAAAACTCAACCTATTTCAAATGTCTTTGATTCAATTTTCTTTGACTATTCAAATATTGTAAAGCTTGATGATCAGTATACAAAACAAACTCTTTAGGAAGTAGATAATGTCTCCACTTCTTTAATGCCTGAACTATACCATAAAATTCTTGATCATAAACAGAATATTTCCTTTTGGCATCATTTAACTTCTCACTGAAATAAGTAACAGGTTTACCTTCTTGGCTCATAACAGCTGCTATTGCAGTACCACTAGCATCACAATCTACTTGAAACACCTTATTAAAATCAGGAAGTGCTAAAATAGGTTGTTCTGTAACTTTTTGTTTCAACAATTGAAAACTCTTTTCTGCCCCATTAGTCCACTTAAACTCTTTTCTATCCCCTCTCATTGTTTCAGTCAAGGGTCTACAAATACTGCTAAAATTTATGATAAACTTTCTGTAAAAGATAGCTAGACCATGAAAAGATCTTACCTCAGTAGCACTCCTTGGAATAGGCCATTCAAGGATAGCCTATACCTTCTCTGGGTCCATTTTTATACCTTCTCCTTAAACTACAAACCCTAAATACACCAACTCTTTCTTCACAAAACTACACTTCTTCAAATTAATCAACAATTTCTCTTCTCTCAACTTCTCAAATACCATAGGAATATGCATCATATGCTCATCCAATGTCTTACTAAAGATCAAAATATCATCTAGGTAAACAATGACAAACTTACCTAGAAATTCTTTCAGAACCTCGTTCATGAGCCGCATGAAAGTGCTCGGTGCATTGGTTAGCCTAAAAGGCATGACTAACCACTCATATAGTCCTTTCTTTGTCTTGAAGGCATTCTTCCATTCATCTCCTTCTCTGATCCAAATCTGATGATATCCACTCTTCAGATCTATCTTTGAGAAATACACAGCTCCAATCAAACAGTCTATAATATCATCCATTCGTGGCAATGGAAACCTGTACTTGATTATGATCTTGTTTATTGCCCTAGAATCTGTACACATCCTCCATTCTCCATTCTTCTTTGATGCTAATACCACTGGTATAGCACAGGGACTCAGACTCTCACAGATCAATCCTTTCTGTAATAGTTCATGTACTTGTCTGTTCAACTCCTCACTTTTTGCAGCTGTCATTCTGTGTGATGCCTTATTCGGCAAATTCACTCCTGGGATCAAGTCCATCTGATGACTGATCTTCCTGACTGGTGGTAATCCATCAGGCACGTTATCAGATACAATATCCTGAAACTCATTCAATAAATCTACAACTTCTACAGGAACATCTTCTACTTCCTCTTTACTAACTTTTGGAATTAAAGCAAAACATACATGCTCATGCCTCATACCATCTAAGAAATTTATTCCATCAACAAAAGTTATTCCTACATTACCACATGCCTTTTCTTTAGTCTCCTTCAATGGTTTTAGCTTATGTCGCACTCCATCCTTTGTCAAGGAATAGGTATTCGCATGACCATCATGTACAGCACATCTGTCAAACTGCCATGGTCTACCTAACAACATATGACATGCATCCATAGATATGATATCACACAATACCTCATCTTGGTATCCGCCAATCTTGAACTTCACCAGGCATTGTTCATTGACCATGACCTTGTGGTCATCCTGTACCCAGGCAATCCGATATGGATGTGGTTATTTTTGTCTCTTGAGATTCAACTTTGTCACCATCTCTTTTGACACTAAATTGTCAGTGCTTCCACTATCAATAATCACATCACAACATTTACCTTCACACTTGCACCTAGTGCGAAACAGGCTCCTCCTTTGCTCAGGTTCATTCTCACCACTCAACAGGACTCTTCTATTAATCAATGTTTCTCCTCTTTCAGCATCTCTAGAATTTGATGATCTGACATCTTCATCTACATGTGCAACTCTGGCCTGGCCTTCATTTCTCCTGTCTATTCTACCTTGGCACTGAGGACATTCAAATGCCCTATGACCTTCTTCTCCACAGTGAAAATATGTTCCACGGAAGCCACCTCTTCCAAATCCTTGTCCTCTTCCTCTTCCTCTCTGATCTCTATTATTTTGATCCTGGAAGCGATTGGAATTATTTCCTCGCTGATTCTGACTACTACTGGCCTCATCCTTCTTTTTCGAATCTTCATTTCGGCCACCAGATGACCGTCCACCAGATCGTCCACCACGACCTCTTCCGTTTTGTCTGCTCTCAAACTTATTGTTCAGCTTTTCCTCTACTTTTAGGGCAAACTGGTATGCCTCTTCAATACTATTCATTCGAACCAGATTCAGCTCCTCTTAAATGCTTGGCCTTAACCCATTAAGGTATTTGGCAACTTTCTCCTTATCAGCTTCTGCATGGCTTGTTCTGATGAGAAGTCGATAGAACTCCTCTGTATACTCCTGAATAGATCTTCCTGCTTGCTTCAAACTCTGTATTTTCTTTAGTAGGTCAAGCTCATAATCAACAGGAATGAACTGTCACTTCAATTTATCCACCATCCGATCCCATCTCATGATTTTCTCCTTTCCCCTTCTATTTCGCTCCAACTGAATCTCTTGCCACCATATCTTCGCATGATCTTTCAGTCTGGCCTTCACAAATTTGACCCTATCAGGATGCTCAACATCTTCATACTCAAAATATTCCTCACATTCATTGATCCAGTCGATCAATTCTTCTGGGTTAAGATTTCCAGAAAATGTAGGAACCTCAATCTTAGGTCTTTTCCCAATCTTAGAAATGGCCCGAAAAAGTCTTTCTTCCTCCTGGTTCACAATTTTGACTTCTCCTTCTTGATATTCTTCTTCAGCTTCATCCTCACTTTCATCTCTAACATTAAGATTCATTCCTCTATGAATCTCTTCTTGCAATGCTCGCACTTGTCTCTGCAGTGCCCTAACCTCAGGTGTTACAACACCAGCTCTTCCGCCACGTTCCCTTCGTGGAGGCATTTTTGCGATGCACGTTGAAATCCTAACCACGGTCCTAGTGCAAACTGCCTCACAGTCGGCAATCTATTTACATACTCAAGAACTCCTGGTCTGATACCAATTGGTGAAGGGTGCTGCCCTCAATACCACAAACACATAACAGAAATAGAGAAACAACAACAATATGCAAGAACAGAAAATTGGCTTCTTATTATCTCCACAAATGTGGAATTACAAACTTTCAAAATTACAATATGCAAAGCCACATTGGCATTTCCTTACAATATTATGTAGGACAAAGCCTCGAACTATTACCCAGATCTACTACCCAGAACTATTCTGAACTGCGTCGACAATAATACAGCCTTCCTTATATAGGCAATTTTCCACCACCTGGGAAGGTTCCAGAATTTTAGCCAATAAGGCCGACCAAACTTAGAATTATTTTATTTTACATTTTATGACATCATAGTCGGCTCAAGATAACCTTTGAAACCTGAACAGAAATTTTGAAGAAAATTATTTTCTGCCATTTCAGGTGGCCCAACTTTCGAAGACCATAAGTCATCACTAGTTGACCCGATCGGCTATTATAACCCCATTTCAGAAATGCCACAAAGTGCTCTATAGGCTTGACCGGCGCAAGCGCTCGTCACCCAAATTTTTGACCTCATCCAAGGCCTCTAAAGCCTTCAAAACTGAGTTCAAAGTTTCTGTACCCTACTACCAATACCGAAAATCTTCAATATCTTCTAATATACACTTGCTCTGGCAATGAAACTTTACTGGCAGACTTATATGACCAAAATGAACCTCCAAGAAAGAAATCAGATCATTTTGAGCACATACAAAAATTACCAAAAATAGTAACTTTCCATAAATAGCAGCTCTGCACAAAATAGCCCTTATTGAATATAAAAACAGAAATATTTTTTTGGGTGATGCAAGATTGCTCTTACACCCAGGATGCTCCTACATAAAAAATGAGCTTTCAACATGCAGAAAACACTAAATAGTGGTTTTTTCAAAGCGCATACATGCTATAGGGCGCATGCACTTTGAAAAATACCTTTTAATGTTTTTCAAAGTGCATCGCCCTATAGGGCACACATGCTTTAGTGCATACGCACTATGCCTGATGGGGGACCGAAAAGAAAAGTGGCACCTTTTTGGTCCCCCATCTTTGTGCATATACCTCTATGCAATCTACTATATATTGTGTTCCAAGTAAATCTTGATCTAGTTCCTTGTTGTTTATTTGTATTTGATCAAGGGAATGCTTGAACCAACCATGTGAGTATTCATTATGTAGGGACTCTATGAAGGAACATTTGAGGGTTGTACGACTGATTTACATTGATGTACAAATACCATTAATTTAGTATAGAATATTAGTGGTATGAAGATTACTAGTCAAATAGAGTAAAGGTGTTTGGGCATAGGAGGGAAGATTGACTGTATAGGAAGGAATTACCTCACATACAAAGGAAGGTTGTGTCGTATGGAGGATGAAGTGAGACTGTACAGTGAACCGTACAGTGGAAAAGTAAGTGTGCAATGCTAATTTCCATACAGTTGAAAAATAGGTGTAAATTTTGATTGATGGGTGTCATTTTCAAGGTGGGTAGACCATATGTGGGAGGGGTAAAGGTCATCGAGAAAATTATAGTGTTATCAGAGTCAGTGATCTTTCCATCCTATTCGGTAATATTGGATGCAGACAAGATCCCAATAAGTAGACATGATGGGAGAATCAAGTACTGATATGATGACATTGTTATGGCAGCTAATAATAGGGCAACAAAAACTCAACAATACATTGGTGAATGGACAACATCAAATTGGTGAGACCTTGGTGAAGGGACAACAACAAATTGGTGAGACCCTTCAAATTTTGGCGAAAGGAAGGACAAATGGAGGTAAAAATAGGAATGGTCATCTAATTATGTCAATGAGAGGCCTTCTACACAACATTCCCATACATGCCCTTTGATGTCGATATTTCCTTAAAGGATTGAACAACATGAAGAGAAAGAGCCTACATTCTAGGAGATGTAAGATCGATTCAAGAAATATTGGTTTTATGATGTATTTGGAGAAGAACTACCTTTTAAGGATTATGTAAATTTGAGGATGATAAATTATAAGAGACATGGCCATTGCTGTAATGAAATAAAGAAAAATATTGGCAAGTTGAACCTATTGAATTTTGATGGTTCCAAAAGGTATCTTCATGAGCATAGGTATAGAAAGTCGACACCTACTTCAAGCTCAAATTGATGCCCAAAGATGAGGAAATAAAATTTGTATCACTTCACTTGGAGGGAACCACTCATGAATGGTGACACCATGGGATGGTCATCCTCTACCATGATTAAGTCACATCATATGCCAACCTCACAGAGATACTTATAGACTTCTTTAACAGAAAGGATCCATAAATCAACTTGAAGGAGTTGGCTCAACTGAAGTAGAGTGGGTTGGTAGACAATTACAACATAGAATTCTGAGACTATTAGTTTTAGTTACAGACATGTTGAAGATAACACTAGTTGTGTTGTTCTTGGATGGATTCATGGAACCCCTAAAGGGTTGGGTCAAAAGATTCAACTCCAGCATGCTCACTGAAGAAATTAAAAATGCGCGTGACATGGATACCTCATCTTCTTCTTCCAAAAGTAACACACATGCAAAACCACCTCTCACACCAAAGGAGAATGATAGAAAACCATACCTAAAGAAGTAATCATTGGAAAAGTCCACAAGAAAAGAGCTTAGGAGGATAAAGTTTTGCTACACTTTCAAGAAGCCATGGGAACCAGGTCATTGATGCTTAGGAAAAGGAAATATCCATTACATTGAAGTGGTGTCTAACAGTGAGGAGGAAACTAATAATATGAGCCAGAGAAGGAGGACGCTAAGGGATAAATTAACCACTTAGAGAAAATTGCCTCACTAGTACTAAGAGGGGGTGTTATTGTTGCACTAGTTGGCACTTCAAGCTACAATGTGTTCTAGGTATGGGGTACTCTCCAAGGAAAATGAATCCTTGTCATGTTGGATAGTGGGGCCTCTCTCAACTTCATTAACTCAACACTCATCACCTAGAGGGGTTTTTATATGGAAGAGAATGAGGGGTTTGAATTCAAGGTAGTAGGAGGAAATATACTCTGATGTACTCATCTGGTTCCGTAATTGAGTATCACCATGGGAACTACATGATAATGGATGATTTATTTTTGGTGCATTTGGATGGTACAAATGTCATATTGGGAATTCAGTAGATGGAGACCCACATATAGCACACACAAAGTTTAAAAGGGATGGAATTCTCATTTTAGGTGGATGACAAGAAGATGGTTCTAAGCGGGATATCCAATGGCCTCTTGAGGGATTTTTCATCCAAATGGATGCAAGTAATTTTTAGACATGATGATGTCATCTCGACGACACACTACTTGGTGTCAACTGAACCATTGATGAGGCAAAAATCATACTACCATTATGATGAGCTTTAGGAAATATTGGGAAAGCACAATTTGGTTTTCTTAGATATTCCACCTGGTATACCCCCATATACAGGTTTTGAGCACAACATTGAGCTGGAGGAGGGAGCCAAGCCTATTATTAACATGCTATATTGCCATCCTAAGAATTTAAAATTAGAGATAGAAAAGACAATTTTGGAACTCCTCCACAAAGGATGGATTAGACCTAGATCTAGTCTGTTTGCATACTTGGTAGTGTTGGTGAAGAAGAAGGATGGGAATCTCAAGACGTGTGTCAAATAATGTGCATTGAATAAGAAGATTATCAAGAATCGCTACCCCATTCTTAGGATTGATGACTTGTTGGACAAACTACATGGAGCATTCTATTTCTCCAAAATTGATCTTCGCTATGGCTAGCACTAGATTCACATGAAGGAGAAAGATTTTGAGAAAACAACTTTTTGTTGCCACTACAAACACTGAGTTCTTGGTCATGTCATTTTCATTGACCAATGCTCCCACCATCGTCCAATCCTGCATGAACCACATCTTCAACAAGAAACTACACAAGTTTTTGTTGGTATTCTTCAATGACATACTCATTTACAACAAGACATAGGAGGAAGAACTGAGACATTTGGATGAAGTATTGAGAATCATGGAGTCATATTTATTTTTTGCAAAAAAGGGGTCCAAATGTGAGTTTAGGATGACTAAGATCTTTGACTTGGGTCACATCCTCAGTGCCTAAGGTGTACAAGTGCATCAAGAGAATATTTAGGAAATTATGGACTAGCCCCCACCCAAGACATTCTCGAAGTTATGTGGATTCTTTAGATTGTGCAGTTATTATAGAAGATTTGTAAAAGAATTTTCACATCTTGGAACACCATTCGATAATTTGATGAAGAAGGGAGATTTCCATTAGGGTGAGCATGCAAAGAAATCCTTTGACAAATCAAAGGAAGTCATGAGTACATGTCCAATACTAGCACTACCTGACTTCACACAACCCTTCATCTTGGAGTGCAATGCATTTGGTGAAGGCATTGGAGCCATGCTAATACAAGAATATCATTCCATCGCATTCAAGAGTCAAAATCTCTCAGGAGTTGAACAATTGTACTCCATAGATATGCCGAGGATATGCTCACCATCATACTACACTAACCAATTTTTGAAAATACCTTGTTGGAGAAAAAATTCTATGTGGTAGACCACAACAGTTTGAGATATTTCCTAGAGAAGAAGGACTTCAATGAGTGGAAATAGAAATGGGAAAGTAAACTCCAAGAATATTATATTGATATTGAATATGTGAAGGGAAAGAATAATATGGTAGCTGACACCCTATCAAGAAGACTTGTCATATAATATGTGTCACAGACTTGGTAGATTGGAAGGCACATAGTTGAGTAATCAAAGAACTATTTTGTGTACCAAGTGATGGATGGACAAATATAGGATGAAAGGTACAAGGTGGCTGATGAAATTATCTACTACAAGGATATAATCTATTTGGTACTTAAATTGAAGATGAAGGAGAAGATTTTGAGGGAGGTTCATGACTTGCCTATCACAGGACACATGGGGTACCTCAAGACATATAGGCAAGTATGGGATAGGTTCAGTTGGAAGGGACTGAAAGATGATATCCTACAATTCATGCAGGAGTGTTCCACTTGCCAATAGAATAAATCTAAGTACACCTTGTATGTAGGATTACTACAACCCCTTCTAATACCTAATAAAAAATGAGAGAGAATTTAGATAGATTTCATCACTGGGCTTTTGAGAGTGCAAGGGAAAGATTGTATTTATGTCATGGTGGACTGTTTGACCAAATACACCCATTTCTTTTCCATTCCCATGGGATGCTAGGCAACTCAAGTGGCCGACTTATTATTTTAGGAGGTGTTCTATTTGCATGGCCTATCGTAGAACATAGTCAGTGACAGAGATAGGCATTTCCTTAGCACCTTCTGGATGGAGTTATTTTTGTTGGCAGGGAGATTGTGAACAAATGGATGGAGGGATACCTCAAGAACTATATTTCAACCAAAAAAAAGGTATGGGTTCATTGGCTACACTTAGGAGAGCATTGTTACAACATTACCTATCACATGTTGAAATGTATGATGCCCTTAAAGACACTTTATGGTTATGAGCCTTCATCATTTTTGGATCTACCATTAGGCTACAATACTGCACCAAGAGCCAAGGATTGGCTGCAAAAAGTTTGGATATCCTAAGGTGTCTCAAGGACAACCTATAGAGGGCTCAAAATCAACAAAATATATATTCTAACTAACACGGGGTAGAGTAGAGTTTTGAGGTAAGATTTTTAGTTTACCTCTAGTTACAGTCATATAGCTAATCTTCCTTGAAGAAAAGTCATGCCGAGAAGTTGAGACAACACTTCTATGGACCCTACATAGAGGTTTGGAGGGTGGGTAAATTTTCCTATGAGATAGAGCTTCTCAAGGGTAGCTGATTCATAATGTCTTTAATGTTTCATTCCTTAAAAAGGAAATCAGTCAACAGGTTATGGTTTTTGAGGAACTCCCACGCATTGATGAAGAAAGAAAACTTATTCTGGAGCCCGCAGAGATCATTGAGGTCAAAGAGAAAAAGTTGAGGTTGCATATCATAAAGGAGCACATAGTTCATTAGAAATATCTACTAATTAAAGATGCCACATGAGAAGCCGAATAGAACTTGGAGCATCCAAGTGTGAAATTGCTTGAGGGAAATACATTTTTGGACCGAGAGGACAATAATGTCCCTAATATAATTAATTTAATTAAAATTATTTTTTGTATGACCATGAAACTTTATTATAATAACTTTTCAGGCCCTTTATTAGTTATTTATAATTTTTTTGGCTACGTCGGCTCATTTATAATCTTTCAGAAAGTTTCCCGGAGATCATATATATGATCAAGTTAGTTATTGTTGTAGGCATGGTGAACTTGATATTTTCTTTGTATTTACCAATTCCAATTGGAATTTAGTTTGTCTATCACTTTGAAGGTTCAATATCCTCCCTACTCTAACATTTTGTAGTTTCAATGGGAATTACCCGTCACCCTATTCTTCCTAGAGATCTCAATTGTTGTAACCACAAATTTATTTTGTACCAAAGGTTCTCTCCAATTCGGATCTGGAAACTACTAAATATTTATTTTCAAGTAAATCCTGATCTAGTTCCTTCTTGTTTATCTTTCTATGATCAAAGGCATCCTTAAACCAACTACATGAGTAGTCATTAAGTAGGGACCATATAAAGGAGAATTCAAGGGTTGTACAACTGACTCCCATCCACATATAAACATCATTAATTTTGTATAGAAGATCAGTGGTACAAAGATTACTGGCCGAACAAAGTAAAGGTATTTGGGCATAGGAGGGAAGACTGACCGCATGGGTAGGAATTAGATTTCGTATGAAGGGAGCCTATGTCGTACGAAGGAAGAAGTGAGACTGTACGATGAAATGTACAATGACAAAGTAAGTCTACAATGTTGATTTCCATAGGGGGCAAAAATAGGCGTAAGTGTTGATTAACAAGTGCCATTTGCAAGGTGGACAGACTGTACGTGAGAGGGGTAAAGGTCGTTAGGAATATTATAGTAATGTTTTGGTCCATCCACATAAATCTAAAAATTCCAAGGTTTTAGAACAACCAAAGAAAATTTTGATTGGATACCTCTTTTATTGAGAAACTTTTTCAAACTAAATATGCTTGCAATTGTTAATACAAAGATAAGGCATGTGAACAATTTATAATTGGCCTTTTTGTGCACGATTGCTTGATATATATATATCTCTTGTTGGTAGTGGGGTAATGTCCCTCATGGGATTCATGACATGGTTTAACAACTTCTTGTGTCTTCTATAATTCTAGTGGTTTTATTGGGCATTAACAAGTCGATCTTTTGGTGTAACAACAACTAATTGTAACAAGCGGTATCAGAGCTTGGTCTCAAGTTTGAATCTACACAAGCCATTGTGAGTGATGCTAGGAGGGGGATTTTTGGTAGTGGGCCAACATCTCTTTTAAGATTTGCAAGATGGTTTAATAGCCTCCCGTGTCTTCTATAAGTCTAGTAGTTGTATTGAGCATTAACAAGTCAAACTTTTGGTAAAATGACAACCACTATTTGTAAAATCTCTTGTCAATGGTAAATAGTTCAAACTTTTGCAACTAGTTCAATGATGTCAAATGACAATTATGATGCAACATAGAGCTGGTACAGATTAATAAATAGAACACATTGTAAAATCACTAGGGGAGAGGATCATGTAGTTGAGCACCCTAACTTCACAATTCACAAAATCTTATGTGGAAATTTTAAATCACTCCCATTTGTTTACAACATCTTACTTGGTAATTCCCCTACTTATAATTAAGGTTTTAGGGCCATATCATCAAGTGTGATGCCATATCAACATGCTTTTTGTCAAGGTGTCCAAAACAACCCTAGATAAAGTGAGACCAATGGTCGTGAAAAAGGGACACCCATACTTGTGCAATTGATGTGGCATCACATGATTGGTTGCTCTTAAAAATAAGGAATACATTTCATTCAATTTTAGGAAGTTATCATCCGCAATAATAGCTTCAAATTCATAATTATGGATGCAATGTTGTCAAAAAATATTAGCTATTAAACCAGAAAATATGGATATTAAATCAACAACTAGTACCATAATCATTGAAACATGTTAATGTACTAGATCTTTTCACCTATCAAATTAGAAAGAATTCCATATAAAAAAAAATTGGAAACAAAATCTCTTTTTCAATCAATGCACATTGTTGTACTTCTAGAACCATTATAAACACTCTACTCTATATTTGTTCAATTCAGAGCCATTTCACAGTTGTGACATGTAAGAATTGTAGAGACATTTACGCACTATTAATAGACAGGTGAAAACATGTGTGGGTTGCATATAACTTTTGTATTCTGCTACCATGAAATAAAATTTTGATCTGATTGTGTGGAAAGCTTAGTATGAATTTGATAAAGAAGAAAATGAGATAGGAAAAGACATGTAGTTAGAACAAAGAGAATTCGATTACCGAATTGAATCGTTTGCAGCTGGAAGAGCATACTGAGGAATTGATTGAAGGTATACTAGTACCTTAATAGTGGATCGATACCATCTTTCTTAGCTTTTTGGGAGTTTCCAATGCAACATAAGTAGTGACTTATCTATGATTACAAAGTGCTTTCCCTTGAGTTGCAATGCAAAACAAAAACATTGAAAGGAAGGACACATGAAAGCCCAAGACAGACCGACATATAAGGGAAGATCACCTGCTTCCTAAGGTTTGCAATGCAAAGGGAGAAAAGAAGACAAATCACCCGCCCAACAGTGAAATTCTCCATCTTTTGTACAAGGTATCTCTGATGATGATCGTTCCAAAAACTCCCTTAAAAAACCATAAGGCTTAAGAAGTTATGTTATCGCTCCCAAAATAAAAAGACAACCTTCCATTTATCTAATCGTTGTCTAGTTTCAATTATCCGAACCGCTCATTAATTAACTTCTTAATAGGATCCTTAGCACGGTCCTTGTGATACAATTCATTTCTTCCAATTATATTTAAACTATACAAAATTTTAATCTACAACCTAGTCTATTGACTTGCGACAAAATTTAACCTCAATTTGATAATCGACATGCGTTGCAACAGGTGGCTTACTATTGAAATGCATTAGCTTGCGTGAAAATTTTCCTTTCGAAAGCATTGTGCTTGAACACAAACATAATACTATTAAATACATATATGTCAGGGTTTCTATTGTAATGCAATAGGCTATGTGATAATTTTCCTTTAGAAAGTTTTGTGCTTGAGCACAAACATAATACTATTACATGCATATATGTCAGACAGGGAGCACCCAAATGTAAGTGTGGGTTTTAATGTTACGAAGTGTAGGTGTACAAACATGAGAGGTATGCATGCATAATGAGTTAGGCATTATCCTGTGTGCACCTTTATGTTTGTGTAGAAAAAGTCTTGTTGAACCTTTGAGAATCCATTTACTCTTACTTTTTATAGTATCTGTAAATTTTAGTAACTCCATAGGAATATTTCTATTGCCTCACTCGCCATTAATGTAATGGTTATAAG
Source organism: Chamaecyparis obtusa (assembly GCA_027943335.1). Lineage (NCBI taxonomy): Eukaryota > Viridiplantae > Streptophyta > Pinopsida > Cupressales > Cupressaceae > Chamaecyparis > Chamaecyparis obtusa. The sequence goes on from BSBK01009105.1 coordinate 29,282, forward strand.
TAATTATGCTTCTTTTGATCTTAGCTGGATTGAATCTATAATCAATGGTCAATGTGATTGTAATAAGTATGTTTTATGAGATACACTCACCCAATGACATTAACAATAAAATACTTATAGGGGCTCAAAAATTTTCTATTCTTTATAGTTTGGGTAAAATATCAAATGCAATCTAGAATAATTTAAATTGGATATAGAAATTAAAGTGATTTGAAATTCCTAGAACATATAAAACATGAGTAAGAAGTTTTACCTAAGTACCATTATTGAAATACAACTAAACCTTCCTACAACTAACAATTTGATGCATACTATTGTTACCAAGACACATTTTCCCTGCATCATAGATATGGTAGGAATATAATTGCTCATTGTGATGATTCATACAGTGTGTGTGTGTCATTGATCTCTATCTATCCCTCTCTCCTCTCTCTCCTCTCTATATCCCTCTCTATCAATATCTATGTCTTCTTATTTATCTCTATCCCCTATCTCTCTTGCTCTTCCCCCTATATCTATGCCTTTTTACATCCCTATCTCTCACTACTTCAGAGGTATTATTTTAAAAGTCGTGTTTGGATGCACTAGTTCCAAAATGGTCAACCAATTGTCCTCATGTATTCAAAGAATAGATAACAATTTTCTCTAATAGAGCTTTTACACCTCTTTGGTGTACCTGTTGCACACCAAGGTGCAATTGCTAGTCTAAGATCCATCAATTGTAACTACAACATGATTAAATGCTTACCAGCTGGAATCCTCCTTCCTTTCCATGTGTCAAATTTTGGTATCAAAGGAGATTGAAAAAATTATATACACCCCTCAGTCCTTGACTCTTAGCCAAATTGAACTTCCAAAAAACAAAAAATATATATATGATAGTGGCTTCAGAGTCACCAATAACATTTAAATAAGGAATTAACAATCTTCATTACTCTTTCACGCAAGACGTCGATCTCACCGACTCTGAACTCTTTAAGACTCGGCGGGTCCTCTCCATTTGGTTTGTAAGAAATTCTCTCAAACTTCACACGAAGATTACATTGTCAATGTCAACACTGCTTTCAGAAAGCAACTCTTCCACGTAATTATTTTATTACCGTGGCTAGTTCACCGACTATTAACTGTTCAAATACGGTTGGTCCCCTCCATTTAATTTGTAACAAAATACTCTTAAAAGTTAACATTCGAACTCCACTCTCCGTGTTTTACTGCATTCAACTTTGTTTATCTCATCCACTATGAACTGTTCAAACTTTGGTAGTTTCTCTCCATATGGTTTCTAAGAAATTCTCAAGTCCACGAGAAACTTGAACTTTCTGTCCTTACCCGCATTCAACTTTGTATATGTAACCCCAATCAGTTTTGCGACTGCATATCTATTCGACTTTCTCTTTTGTGGCACGCCTAAGACCATCTTTATTGTTAAGCTCTTCCAACCTGTTCAGATCAACCGATGGAGATCTCCGTTCACTATCAGGCTTCCACCTCCCAAATCCTGTTCAAAGAGGAGTTTCATCAGTATCACCCTCCGCCCACCAAAATCCCCTTGGATGTCAACAACAAATTTAATGTGTTTCTCAGCTTTCGCGGAAAAGATGTGAGGACAACTTTTGTGGACCATCTCTATGAAGCTCTCTCTCGAGCGGGACTTAGGGTTTTTCTCGACAGCGAAGAGCTGCAGAAGGGAAAAGAAATTGAATCCAGCTTGGAAACTGCCATTGAGACAAGCGATCTTTTCATCCCGATATTTTCCAGGCACTATGCAGAATCAACTTGGTGTCTGAAGGAGGCAGCCCAGATGTGCAGATCCAATGGCTTCATCATTCCGCTGTTTTATGACGTGGAACCCTCTGATGTTCGCTACCCTCAAAAAGAGGGAGGTCCATTCGCCGAGGCATTCCGGAAACATTACACCCATGTAGATCGGCAGGATGAAAGAACTATTGTTGACTGGAAGAATGCTCTTCATCAAATCTCTTCTCTTTCTGGTTGGGTAAGGGCGGAAGACGGCGGGTAAGTAATTTGTATCCCTATTTTCAATAAACCCACTGCAAAATACAAAGGAGAACTTTTTTCAGAGGCCCGGTTATTATGCTAGCTATTTGTGTTGGAGATTGTAATCTCAACTACCCCTGTCACATAATCATCCGTATGCAGGGATTAAAGATTGAGGCAGATTTGTCAAAGATTTGAAAGATTTTGTAATAAATCCTCCAGCCTGTCACTGTCCATCTAGATTGTTCTCACACTTTCTGGATTATGTTTATGTTTCCTATTTATATTGCATGACTGCATTTTGGCAATTACTCTCTCCTAGCAGAGTCCAGCTCATAGAGCTGTAACTTAATGTCTTGCTCCGTATTGTATGAGCTGCAGCTCAGTATATTGTAATGTTATTATTATTATTTTTATATATCAAATATGGTTCTTTTGGTCTCTCCGTGTTTCTCTGTTTTCTGCTCCTCTGTATCCATCTCATGGTTATAGATCCATAATGTGTTCAATGCTGGTCTATTCTCTGTTCTAAAATTTCTGTCAATTTGTTTAGGGAACAAACTGTTTGTTTCCAAAATCTTTTAAAATATGTCTGATCTTCCTACTTCACATTTGTTCAACTATTAGTCAAAGTTGATTATAGCTGACTGAAAATATAGAAAATATAGCGAAAGTAGATTAACGAACGTAACATCCCATACTGGCTACCTAAAATTATGCTTTGTTTTTAAGCCAACATTAATTTATTATCCATACTGTCTGCGATAAAAGAATGTGGTCCTATAACATCAATAATTTTCCTTGATGAGCCAACCCTGTATTTCTGTAACTTGTGTGGAATCTCGTATCTGATTTGAGTTACGGAGCTCAACGATTGCGTTCATGGATGGTTCAACTTTTTACCCTGTTTCTATCGTGATACGTGTAATAAATTATGGGCTCCTCCTCAGATCTCTTTAATTTCTTCAATTTCTTCGAGATTAGCTTCAGATCTCTTTTCTAGCCCTGAAATCACTTTCATCCCTCGAATTATATAGCCATCCAATTTCTGCCTGTATTAAATTAGTTCACTTGTTGTTCGTGCATTTATGTCGTTGGTGACATCTTTTAGGTAGCCTCATTTTATTTACTGTCATGTCATTCCAGGATATAGAATTCGAGTCATTTGAATGTCATCTTTGTTTGATTTGCTAGCTTCCAATGGTGCGATCATGTGGACACTTTAAGGTCTTTTTCAGACAAAAACTTTCCCAAATTGGATCTTGTCCTGTTAATTCTCTACTAGACTACTCTTGCACTGTGACCAGTCATCAATTAAATCTGGCGAAAACGGATCCCCTCTTGACTCTTTTTTGTCCCTGTACACATCGGCGATGACCTATAAATTTTATCTACTTGTGACGTGACAGTGCTATAAGGGGATTCAACTGTGTAGTTTTGAGTCAAATTTATTGTCTTATATTTTATTTGGAAGAACTCATTTTTCATGAGAATGAATAAAACAAATGAATTTGAAGTTAAATCTTAATAACAATATCACAATTTGATTTGTAAAAAAATGATGCTAATTTAAAATAAAGAAAACATTAATCTTAAAATAATAAATATAAAACCTGGAGTCTGAAACCTTTCTCAGATAGAAATTGTGTTACTCAGTCTATCCTATTGTAAGTTTGGAATGTAAACATAAGTCTGATTAAGATCATTTAGACCCGTTGATTCTTGATAGTAAGCTTTGCTCATATTTAAAATATCAAATAATTGTTAGATTTTGATCAGTATGCAAGTTTGTTTTTCTATTCAGAAGAGGTTCATCTTTTTGCTTTCTGTTAATTTTCTTTAAAGATTAGGATTCGTAGATTCTTGAAACACAAACCGTTAACACACAAATAAATCTTTTATTCAGAATGGATTACATTTCGCACGTCAATGTAGATGTCTTCCATCAATTGTGTGCTCCGTTCATTACTGACTGACACACTTAACAGTCCCTAAAAAATAAGACTTCTAAATTAAGAATTCTAAAAATATCACCAGCATTTAATGAGCAACAGTGCCCACCTGCTTAAGGCATTTGTATATTCTCATTACTCCCTGATCCTAATCAGAGACATCAGCTCTATTACTGGTTCAACGATTAAGTGTTAAATAAAATGCACCCTTCAGGTACCTTCATGACTGACTATCCTTAAGCTATATAGCAAACCCATAATTGTTCGTGCAACATTTTTTAATCTAATGGAAAGATTGATATTGGTAATGGTCAATATTATGTTGTTATCAACTCGAAATATACAGATTTAAGTTTTTCCTTCTCCTTTTATAAATTCAAAAGATACTCGTAATTTAACCTGGCTGTATTTGTGTAACTTAGTGTTCCTTATATTAAGTCATAGCTTAAATTTGAATTGTAAGGTGTAATGTATGGAAGGTGATTTGCAGGTACGAAGGAAGACTTGTAAAAAGAGTTGTGACAGATGTGTTGAATACCTTAAAGATTACTCCGCTGCATGTCCCTGTTCATCTTGTGGGGCTTGAAACGCATATCTGTGACCTACTCAAAAGATTGCATCTGAATTCGTGGCATAGCACAGTGAGAGTGGGAGTCAGCGGTATAGGCGGCGTCGGGAAAACCACCTTGGCCAAGGCTGTTTACAATAGAATTTATGCTACCTTTGATGCATATTTCTTTGCACAGAAAAATGGTACCCTTCTAGACTTGCAACGGACAATTCTAAGAAGACTGGCAGATTACCATGGAGAAATTTCAAGTGTTGATGAGGGAAAAGCTCTGATGAAAAATCGATTGCGAGGAGTTCGTGCCCTTGTCGTATTGGACAATGTGAATGATCTGAGCCACCTGGATGCAGTGAATGGGAATTGGTTTGGGCCTGGTTGTCGAATCATCATTACATCCCGAGACCGACATATACTCAATCTTGCAAAGGTTAATTCAGTTCTTCAAATGAATGAGCTACAGGAGGATGACGCTCTTGAGTTGTTTTGCTGGCATGCATTCTCGAGGCCGTTCCCGGAGACCTCCTACGAAAAGCTTTCTACAGGAATTGCAAGAGCCTGTTGGGGTCATCCTCTCTCATTAGAAGTTATTGGAGCACATTTGTTTGATAAGAAGGAGCGGGATGACATTCAATGTTGGGAAGAAGCTCTCCATAACATTGGGGAAAATCAAGAAATATCCAGTGTCCTTCGAATTAGTTATGATGGACTTAACCATGTTGAAAAGGAAATATTTCTGGATATAGCTTGTTGCTTTGCTGGTGAAAGGGAAAACGATGCTGTTATTTTCTGGGAAGTCTTGTACCCAGATAGAGTCAAAACAGCCCTCAAGAATCTTATGCTGAAAATGCTTATAAACTACACTGGCCGTGAAAATCTCCTCGATATGCATGACCTTTTGCAAGGAATGGGAAGAGGAATTCAAGAGCTAGCTGATAATAATGGCAGAGTGTGGCTGCCAATGGGTGCGCACAGAGGTTTGAGCAGAGACAAAGTAGAGGGAGTGAATATGCTTGTTTACACAGAGGAGAATGGAAGAAATCCCGTTAGCGTGCATACAATGCCTTCCCTACGCTACCTAGTTCTGCAAAATACAGAAGTGGTTGGGAACATTGGAAACGTTGCTCCTAATTTGTTATGGATAAAAATTAGAAATTGTGAATTTGTAAGCGATAGGTATACATGCTTAACTTTCGGAAACAGATTCCGTCTGGATAGCAATTGGTGCCAAGTCAGGATTTTAAGTGTAGAGCAGTGTGCAAGTCTTACGAGAATCCCAAAAACACTTGACAGCTTGGTGAACCTCCGATGCTTTTATCTGCAGGGTTGTGGAGCTATCACAACACTTCCAGATGCTCTTGGTAACTTGCCACAATTGAAAAAGTTATCTTTGCGCGGCTGTACCGGTTTAACAAGTCTTCCTGATACCGTGGGCAACTTGAAGCAGCTGAAATGTTTGGAGGTGTACGAGTGTACAGGTCTGAGAAGTCTTCCCAGCACTACAGGTAATTTAGCTCAACTGGAAACGTTGGACGTGAGAGGATGTTCAGGGCTAAGGAATCTTCCGAACACAATAGGCGACTTGGCACAACTACGCGTTTTGAACGTGCGTGGTTGTTTAAGTTTACAGATCCTTCATTACCCATTGGCCAAGTTACAAAATCTTAGGAAATTCTATTTATCAAGTAGGTTACAACGAGAGAGCTTTCATGACTGGGTTGTCAAGTTAGCCCAGCTTAGAGAGCGAAAAAGGTAAAAGGTCATTTACAGGTGCATTTAACTTGATGTATGCGGACACTAGGTATTTCAGAGCTTTGAAAAATGATATACTTCTATTGAATTGTTTGAAACTTTCTCTCATAATAAAGTAGCGAGTAAAATGATTTTAATTTTTGCAGAAGCGTCGGCATAGGAAGCTTGGTGCAGAAGAAGTTTAATGTCTACTTTGTGTACCACGCAGCAGATGAAACCGAAATATTGATGGATTGTAAGTACCAAGGCCTGCGCATCGGGTCACTTCGTATATGCACAGACAGTGAGGATAACGGAAGTAGTGACATCAGAGAGGCAATGGATAGCAGTGATATTCTTGTCCCTGTTCTTTCCAATAGCTTTGTGGATTCGATTGTGTGCATGAGAAAGTACGCAGCCATACGCAACTCGAATGGCCTTGTTATTGCTCTACGCCTTAGGAGCTTGACAAAGTCCCACCGTATCAAATTTTTGAACACATTGCAAAAGTTCAAATATTAAAGTTTTTAAGATATAAGGGAAGATTTTCTTGTTTTCCTTCAACATTTTTATCACAGGGAATATTGAGACTATAATCTCTAATTTCCCGAACATATTGACGTGGTTTTTTTCCGCTTTGAACTTCTAAATTTAGGCAATGAACATTTTGTTAGAGTCTTCAAATTGAAATTCGATTAGGTTCAGTGTTTTCAAACTTTAAGTGTTTTGGGTTATATTTTTTACTTCAAATTTTAATAGTTAATTTTTTAATTTAAAATTTTATAAATTATGTTTAAATTTTGATTTTTATTATGTGGAGAGAAATGTACATGTTTTAATCTTAAAGATTTATGATTAAAGTTATAATAAAATTTTAAGTATAATTGAATGTATAAAATATTTTTAATTTCGAAAGAATTTTTTTTGTAACTGTGTAAAATATTTTTATACTAATGAGATTGATTATTTTTATTATATTGTTTAACTTATTAAACGTGATTGTATAATTGCTTTTTTCTTATTTATTTGATATAAAAATATTTGACAAATTAACATTTGTATTGATTTTTTTTCCTCACAATTATCATCAACATAAAGAAGAACTCAGAGTAAGTAGAATAAACAAAGTCAATGCCTACAAATGTTAAATAAATATTCTATGTAGGAAAATCTCTCCCATTATCATTTTGAAGGTTCTAATTAGCCATTGCTTCCAAAAGCACCCTTCCTCAATTCTATCCTTCCAAAAAGTATAATTTTTTCCTCTATTCTATCCTTGCCATAAAGTTTAAGTTTTTTTATTTATTATTTGTAAGTGAGTTTAAGATATCATGTGTCATAAACCATATGCTCCTTCCAAATTTTCATTATCTTTACAATTGCTATTGAATTTCTACAAGAAAACTATTTTATTTTTAAATTCTTTTCTAACGGACCTTGAAATAGATCAAGTGAAGAATAAATAGTTAATATTAAAAGAAATGTTATTATTAATTTCCTCTTTATGTTGATCTAGTATAAATTGCATTTATGAGTTATTTTTTGCTTGCATTTCAAAAATGAAATTAGAGAATTTTCTTTAATTTTTATTTCGGTTACACTATTCTCTCAAAAAGGAGAAATAGTTAGTAGTGGAAAGAAATTAATGACCCCTCCCTTTGGTGGTGACTAAAGATAGAATAAAGGGTATTTAATATTGGGCAATAGATTCTACTTCTTAATTAGGGTAGTAGATTCTACTTCTCAACTATTAAAGTATACCTAAAAATCTTAAAGGGGAAAATAGGTTAGAAAAATGAGGGGAAATAAGAGAGAACATTGGTAAGCATAATAGAGATGCATAGACTATTAATCTCTCATCGAATTATGGATAGATGCAAAAAGAAGTATCAACTCTATTTGTTGCAATAGCTAACAGAGGAATATGAAGCGATTATATAGCAAGTATTCCAATAACAATTCTTATGACTACCTAAATGACTCAGTAGTACAATCCATAGTAGGATTAGCATACCAGATAAATTAAACTTGATAGTTAATGATTTTACAAGTCTAGAGAATAGTGGATTAAAGGTTTTCATATGCCAAGCTTGGTTGAAAAAGAGGAGGAAAATATGAATGAAATAAGAATAGAGAACTTGTGAAGGAAGTAGATTGAGGAACAAAGCACAATAAATATAATGTTGGAATTCTTCTCATCACAAGTTCAATGTATAGGTATGTATATTTATTTTACACATTTTGTCTACTTTGCAATATTGAACTCTAATAAATCTATATTTACGATGCTTGTAGTATTTATTTACAACTTCTAAGAAATGTGAATTGTTATTTTATTTTAAATTTGTATTATAAGCATACAGATTAGATGTAATAAATAAATATTATTTTATCTAAGTCATGAAAATTCAAGATTTAACATAGGAAAAAAGATTCAATATATCTTAGCTATTTAAATTAGAGTGTTTTGTATGCATGAGAAAGTACATAGCCATACGCAACTTGAATGGCCTTGTTATTGCTCTCTGCCTTAGCAACTTTACACAGTCCTATGGTATCAAATTTTTGAAGACATTACAAAAGTTAAAATATGAAAGTTTTTTTTGACTAAAAGAGGGGTAAAAATTTATTAAGACAAAATGAGAAACAAAAAGGAGAGCTCAACAAGGAGCTCTATCCTAAGAAAAAAGAGCATCTAACTCAAGAGACAAATCTAAGGGAAGCTACCCCCTATCCACAATATTCCAATCTTGAGCATGTGATCAGATGCCTATTTGGCCAAACAATCAACAGCTCCATTCCATTCATGAGGAATACATAATTAAAACTAACAGACTCTAGAGAAGTACAAAAGAGAAGAGTTTGATTAATAATAGAAGCCAATTGCCAACTAACATCCTCAAGCAACTGAGAAGTAAGGATATTCACCACCACTTGAGAGTCGGAACACAGATAATTTGGCGCCATCCCCTCAAACATCATTGCTTCACAACATGTAAAATGGCTAGAGCCTCCATGAAATTGTTAGTATGACAACCCTTATGCACTGAGAAAATAAATTGAACTTCTCCAAAGCTACAACGGAACACACCCCCAATGCTAGTAGGGCCTGGATTCCCCCAAGAAGAACCATCAGTGTTGACTTTGAGAACTCCGAGTGGTGGAGATGACCAATGACCCACACAGTTCACCTGTCTCTTCTTTTGATGTCTAGGATGGTTTGGAACTTTACAAAACCATTGGTTTGCAACCCCTGAGAACCCATCCTAAAAATGAAAGTTAAGACATCTACAAATAGCAAGATCGTTAGGATCCATACCTCCATCTAACACACACTTTGCCTGAATAGTTTCTTGATGAGAGTGGGAAATCTTCCACCAAAGATGCATAACACAAATTTGGACATCCTGAAAAATTTGTCAATTCCTCTCCAATCAGATATGCCAAAGAATAAAAGAGGGGCCAACAATCCAAGAAACCTGAAGAGGTGAGGCCTTGGAGGGACCACTCGCCAAGTGATCCAAAAACTCAGACAAGGAGGAAGAATTCTGACAAGAGCAACCCCAAGCACTCCACCAAAGATGCCATAATTGGGTAGAAAAGGAACAATGGAAGAAGAGATGAGAGATAGAGTCCTCTCAATTACCACATAACACACACAAAGAAGGGCCCTAGAACCCGCGTTTACAAATATTATCCCATGTAAGACAATGGTTGTGAGCCACCAACCACATGAAAAAATTACAATTGGGCCAAGAAAACTTATTCTGAACTTGTTTCCACCAAGGGACCTCAGCATTCCCTAACAATTGTCTAATAATCTCCTGGTACCTAGCAGAAATGGAATATTTACCAGATAGAGTACCGCCCAAGCCAAAACATCTGGCCCCAACAAAGAGAAACATTCCCCAGAAGCCAAAATCCTAGAAAGATCCTGGCGGTCCACCTTTGAGCCCCCAGGAATCCAATCTAAAGAGCACTTCCATCTATATCCAACTACAGGACCCATTTGATAATAAGTCTTATAATGAGCTACTTTATCCCATCCAACAACAAGAAAAGAATCACATAGAGTCTAAAGATGAGGGTAAATAGATAAGATAGGAAGGTTTCCATCCCATGCATCAAACCAAAATAAAGCCTCAGAGCCTCCCTTACATATCCAAAAAAGGCCCCTCTTAACCAATTGAGCACCAATCTTGAGAGTATTCCACACCATAGAGCCACGACCTTCAAGAGGAAGCATGGAGACAAACCAAGGATCAAAGCCTCTAAAATACTTGAGTAATTATATGAGCCCAAAGATGATTTTTTCTAGAGCACCATCACCAGTAAAGCTTAGCAGCCAAAAATTTGCTACTCAAGATAGTAGATCAAAGGCCAAGACCACCCTCGTTCTTAGGCCTACAAATAGTCTCCCAACTAACCAAACTTTATTTAGAGTTACACAAATTACCACTCCAAAGGAATTGTCATGAAAGAGCATCAAATTCCTTGAGAAAGTAAATAGGAGTAGCTTGAACCATGCTTCTATAAATAGGAAGAGCCTGAATAACAGATTGAAGAAGGGTAACATGAGCAGTAGTAGAGAGCCTTCTATGGGTCCAGTTATTTACCTTCTCGCTAAGCTTGTTAATCAAATTATGCCAGAAGAGTTGTGGTTGCCTAGAAACAAAAACATGAATGCCAAGATAAGTTAAAGGGAGAGAACCAATTTGAAATATTAGGATATTAGCAATCCTCCGATGAATAGGATCAAGAGTGTTAAAGAAATATATAGAAGATTTGTGTTCATTAACTTTCTAGCTTGTCGCCACCAGATAAATATCCAAAGTATGTTGGAAGGCTTCAGCTATTGAAAATATTCAAGACTATCTAGGTTACTGACAGGGGAGGGGTGAATCAGTAACTTCAAAACTTTTAACAAATTCAGATCTTAATAATATTAGATTGATAATCTGACTGCATGCATGAGTAACAGAAAGAATAAAACATTCATAACACTTAGAACACAGAGATTTGGTGACCCAGAAACCTTCCAAGTAGAAAGTAAAACTGGGGTGGGGATGATACCCACAAAACTTCAATACTGTAGTATAAAGTTTGTCAGTTAAGGCTTACAATGATCACTTCTGATGATCTGCCCTATTAAGAGCAATAAGGACTGCTAGGTCCACCTTGTTAGAGGATTTACAAACATACAATGAAGTATGCACTCGGTTAAGAGATTTTACAAAGACTGTTAAGTCTACCTGGTTAAAGGATTTCAAGTTGATACACCTGTTAGGATGAAACAGTAGATCTCTTACTTGCAACTATACTTGCTAATTGAGATTCTCTGATGTACTGATCACCTTCTGTGATGGATAGATCTTTGCTGCTTCATATACTACTGTAGCCCTTTGTAATTCACTTATCTCTACCTTTCTCTCTTTTTCATACTTCTCTATATCTTCCCCTTTGGATATGACATAAAACATTATTTATATATCAATCTAAGTCAATTCCAAAACAATTACAAAGTCAGCTCTTAAACAAGTAAACACAAATATTACTGAGTCAGCCCAAATATAGTTACACGGTTACTGCAAACTAACTCGGTGACTTTCTGATACTCGGCGTCCACTGCGTTACTTAGCATCATCATGCACTCGGTAGAAGTGGAAGCTCGGTCCATACTAACCACTCGGTTGTAGTTTCAAACTTGGTAAATACTGGAGACTCGGTAGATATAGTGTTACTCGGTAGAAACTGAATTTCCTATTTAACCATGCAACACTCGGTAAACACTGTGAAACTTTGTGAGCTCGGTATGCACTGTTCTGCTCGGTAAGCTCTGTTCTACTCAGTAAGCTCTGCTCTGCTTGGTAAGCACTATTCTACTCGGTATGCATTGTTCTGCTCGGTATGCATTATTTCGCTCGGTATGCATTGTTCTGCTCGGTATGTACTGCTCAGAATAAGTGTTGTCACTAATGACAATCATGCTTAATGCCAACAATCTCCCCCTTTGGCATTAGTGACAAAAACACTTATTTGCCAAAACTTATATACAAGAATCATGCTGAATCTTTTTTTGATTTTTCAAAATTTATCTTTGTCAAACTGCTATTTATACATTTCATGACTCCCTTATATAGAGTACTTTCTCCCCCTTTCGTATTACACACCTTAATCTTATACACTTTCTCCTATACATTTTCTCCCCCTTTTTGACAATAATGCCAAAGGTGTATATACAAGTATTTTACAGGGAGAATCCAAAATGTGAAAGAAAATTAGAATGTACCTTTATGATTAGTGCCAGAGTTCTGTCCCAATTCTCTTGCAGAATCTTGCATGTTTGGAGTGCAATTTGGACTTCTGCAGAGAGTTCAATCATGTGATCTGCAATGGAAAATTGATTGTCATGGAGTAATTCTTTTGAGTGAACAATGTGTTTTTGCATTATGTCCATGATGGGAAGGATCATGTTCTGAATATCTAGCAGTGTTGACTAGATCTTTGTATCCTCTTTTAATAATTCCAACTGCCTATTTGATAGGAATGTGATTTTCATATGATGTGCAGAGCTTGAACTAGGTTCAAGTTGCAACTTCTGTACACTATCCTTCAGATCCTCATCAATCTTATTCAATTTATCCTTGACTTCCTTAGTGAACTTAGCAACATTACATAGCTTAGCAAAAAGTGAGGTAACATTGGAATAGGAAGACTCAATATCTGTCAAAACTAAAGATAATTCTGCCTGATTAATAGCTATATGCTGAGCAACATGCTCAAGCACTTTATTGTCAAACTTCTTCTTGGCTTTCTCAAGAATCTTTTCTGACGTAGAGGAATCTTCATGGAACTTGTTCACTACCTCAGCTAACTGTAACAAAATATGTTGAGAGGAATCAACTTTAATACCTAATGCTTCTGACAAAATATCCTTTTCATCTTCAATAATTTTATATTCCTTGTCCCTTTCTTCTTTTAGTTTCTTTTTCTTTGCTTTCTTCTGGAGGAGTTCACCAATGTTTTGCATTTGGTCTGCTGAAAGATTTGCAAAGTCTAATTTTGGAATCTCTATCTCCTCATCTAACTCTATATCCTCTTCTACATTCTTACTCAAAAATATTGTACTCGGTTGAGCCTTAGGATCAACTGTTATTGCACTTAATGCCTTTGTAGAAGTTATTGTAGACATTGTAGGACTAGCTGTGAAAAATGATAAACTATCGACTAGAATACTTGAAGGGCTCAAAACTGAAGTATTCACAATTGTAGAATCAAAAACTGAAGTACTTACTGAAGTATCCAAAACTAAGGTACTTACTGCTAGAAAAATTGATATAGAAGTAGGTACTGAAGTAGATACAGGAGACTGCAACACGGTAAAAGAGGTGGTAGCCATTTCTGTTGATGATACATTGAGTTGTACTAGTGATGATTTGGCATTTGATGTATCTATGGAAGTTGTCACAATCATACTTGAAGTTATCTCCGTGCTAGGTGTAGCAACTTTTGCTGGAGAGTGAGGAAGTGAGGCAATGACTTCTGCAGCTATCCGAACAATATTATCTTCCTCATCACTTTGCTTGTCTACCTCGATATCTTCTTCATGTTCATCACTATCATCATCAATATCTTTGATTATCATAGTTTTGGTACTCGATTTGTGAAGATTATAGATGTTTTTCCATGTGGCAGTAGCACTCTTCACAACCAACTCAATATCTTTGATCAAAATCAAACAACTATTGAATTTGAGTGTCAACTTATTTTCATTATCTATCAATGCCTTATTAATTTCAGCATTTTTCAAACTTGGCATTAATTGCCTCAAGGTTTGAGCATAGATGTCCTTGAGAGTTTGCCTTGCATTGGACCATCTCAACTTAATTTTATTCAACATAATTCCTAGGATTTGAGAAACTATCTCTTCAGGTGAGTATTTCCATTTTCCTATTTTCTCAATAGCAGCATCTTCAATTTCTTGTTGCTCTTCCTCAGATCTGATTTCATATTTGAGAGATTTGAAGTTTGCAATTCCAGATCCTTCTCTCAAATCCTTGATCTTTTCTTTTAATGAAGGAGGCCTTTTGAATAGTATTTCTTCACTGTCTTTGCCTGCCTTGCCTCTTGCACTCCTTGCAAATACTGCAGAGGGTTGCTTGGGTGCCTTGCTGATAATTACTTTTCCTTTCTTCTTTGCTGGTTCTTTTTCTTCTTCCTCCTCATCCTTTTTCTCTTCTTCTTCTTCAAAGTCCTCTCCTTTTTCTTCGGTTGACATTAGAGGTGTACTAGCTTGTATTTTGGCCATCCTCTTTCTTCCTTTGTTAACCACCTATGGAAGCTTTATACTAAGCTCAATTCTCTCCTTAGCTTCTTCATATGTCCCAAAATATGGTGCCTTTGGATTAACAGGTTGATTAATTAGGGCTTCAATAATATTCTTGGTTTCATCAATATTCACCTCATAGGGAAGAGGTTTCACATGTACAATCCTTGGTTTTGCTACCTATATATACAGATTATCACAGTCCACCATGAAACAAATATCATCTTTGTAATCTTCCACCAATTTCTGTGGAATCCGAAATCTATTGTTCATTTTCTCTTTAAATGATTCAAAATAGTTATCCATTATGCTTTCAAAATTGTCACCCATTTCTGAAATGTATTCATTCATCTGATAAAGAACTGGCACATCTTTTCTCCATACTACTATGCCTTTTGATGGGAAAAACTTTTGAGCATAGAAAAATAAACAAACCAGCAGTGAGCCAAACTTACATGGATTGTTCTTTGAGGTTTGGATGCTCTCCATGTTCTTGTTGAGCTATTTCAACAAAAGATCTGCTAGGTCAAATGACAGATTTTTCTTTACAATTTTATACGCTAGGTCAACTGCTTCACACGGAACACTGTTCTATCGACTTGAATTGTATATCTTGTGAGCTACGATATGTATACCAAAATTCAATTCTGCATCAGTAATTCTTCTTATCTTCATACCTCTACCGTCCCACTCGGCTAGGGTTTTCTCTTCCAGTTCCGTCCGACCTAGGGTTTTTGTAGATTTTGCCTTGTCGAGCATGGGAAGACCAGTAATTCGGTGAATCATCTTCTTCATAATCTCTACTAGTTGCTCAAGCCATATTTTACCTTCATGTACTTGACTGAGGATATATCTGACCCATTTTATCTGAAAGCTCTGAGGCAAGTGTGTGGTGTGAACTAAACCCTTATCTTCCAAATGTTGATGCTCTGGTTTGAGAACACCATCGACACACAGTTCCTCACGAATAGTATCTATCTCTAGGGTTCCAAAATCTTGAATTGTACACTTAAAAATGACTACTAATATCGTTAATAAGGAGTACCTTAGGAGGGATTCGAGATTGAGCTCCACTCAGGTCTAGGGTTCCGGCAACTGTGAGCACGAGTTTGAAATCTGGTGCTTTCCATTCTCCATGAACCAACATTTCCGAACCTTTCTTCACTTTAGCGCTAGATGATGCCATGGTAGCTCGGTGAACACAGTAAATTCTTTGAGGAAAGAGAATATCTTGCTGAAATATACTTCGAAACGCTTGATTGCACTAGGAGACTTTTGTTCGCGGTGAATAGTGAACTTGATTTCACTCCTTTTGTTAAAACTTTGTCATTAATGCTCAGTACGAATTAGGGTATTGAATTAGACAGGTTGTCATCCACTATGAATTAATTGCTCGGTGAAGACTCCGCAACTCAGCGATCATACGAATTCATACTTCTCTGACCTTACTCGGTAACCAAATGAAGTTAGGTTACTCCCGACCTTGCTCGGTGGTAATTGATACCGACCTTCTTGTGATCCTGCTGTATCTTGCATACTAATTTGGATCTATCTTCCTTTCAGTTCAGGAACTATTTTGGAATATGTCTATGAAGATACAGTTCTGGTGCTTTCTTGGAGACTAGTTAGAGTTCATAGAGCCACTCCCTTCATTAGTGACTTTAGGATTGGTTTGCTCGGTAGGTTTAGGAATCCACTTCTGTCTCATCTGCTTCCTAATGTTATTTTCTTTTGCTTTCTTTTCATCTTCAATTTTGCCTAAATTCATGCAGTTTTTAGCTATGTGACCAAGCTTAGTGCAATTATAACATCTTATGGTAGAATCCCTTTTTCTCAAGTGGTGCCTTACACAATTCATGCCAATGTGTCCATATTCTCCACAGTAATGACATTTACACCAAGTGTTGTAGTCCCAACCAAACATTGCTTTAATAATTTATTCTGCTGGATTGAGTGTTTTAGTTCTACATTCTGATGCCTTATGACCTTGTTTGCTACATTTGTGACATTTGCCTTTAAATCTTGGTTTCTCCTTGCATTCATTTTCTTTATGACCAAGTTGATTGCAATTGTAGCATTTTCCATTGAATTTTGCTTTTCCATTGCTCCAACATTTGTTTGAAGTATGACCAATTTTTCCATAGTGATTACAGGTAGGTTTCTGATTCTTTTGAGTACCTTGTTTAGAGGATTCACCTTCCTCTTTGTATCCAAGTCCTGCTTTTCCTTTTTGCCTATGAAGGTTTCATTCATACACCTGATTCATATCTTCTTGAGATTTCAAAATTCTCTCATTGATTTTCCTTTCAGCATCTAGCTCACTCATCACTCTTAAATTGATTTGCTTTTCAGATCTCAGCTCTTCTCTCATATTTTCATTTTCTGATCTTAGAGTCAAGATTTCTTCATTTGCATTGGAGATTTGATCAATAAGATTTTCTAGCTGAAGGGTTTTATTCTGGATTTCATTGTTCTTTCCATCTATTTCATCTTTCATCTTGTTTCTTTGTTCCAAGACTTCACAGAATCTTGTTGACTGAATTTCCTGTTCTTTTTTCAATTTTCTCACTTCTTCTTGTAGAGATCCACTCTTTTCTAGAAGTTCTTTGATTGCATTGTTTGCTTCATCTGAGCTACTTGAAGGGAAAAAGTCTTCAATCTTTTCTTCAACATACTGGTGGTCATTGATCTGATTTGCAAGTTCCTTCCTTCTTTTTAGGGAAAGGGAAAGATGTTCTCTTGCTTCTTTGAGTTGAGTTATGGCCATTTCCAGATCTAGCTTTTCATTCTCAATTACTTTGTTCAGTCTGAATATCTCCATTGTCCTGAATCTTTTCTCAAGCTATCAAACTTTATTCTAAGATCCACTGAGCTCTGATACCAATTGTTGGAAATATTCAAGACTATCTAGGTTACTGAGAGGGGAGGGGTGAATAAGTAACTTCAAAACTTTTAACAGATTTAGATCTTAATAATATTAGATTGATAATCTGACTGCATGCATGAGTAACAGAAAGAATAAAACATTCATAACACTTAGAACACAGAGATTTGGTGACCCAGAAACCTTCCAAGTAGAAAGTAAAACTGGGGTGGGGATGATACACATAAAACTTCAATACTACAGTATAAAGTTTTCCGGTTAAGGCTTACAATGATCACTTCTGATGATCTGCCATGTTAGGAGCAATAAGGACTGCTAGGTCCACCTTGTTAGAGGATTTACAAACATACAATGAAGTATGCACTCGGTTAAGAGATTTTACAAAGACTGTTAAGTCTACCCAGTTAAAGGATTTCAAGTTGATTCACCTGTTAGGATGAAACAGTAGATCTCTTACTTGCAACTGTACTTGCTGATTGAGATTCTCTGATGTACTGATCACCTTTTGTGATGGATAGATCTTTGATGCTTCATATATTGTTGTAGCCCTTTGTAATTCTCTTATCTCTGCCTTTCTCTATTTTTCATACTTCTCTATATCTTCCCCTTTGGATATGACATAAAACATTGTTTATATATCAATCTAAGTTAATTCCAAAACAATTACAAAGTTGGCTCTTAAACAAGTAAACACAAATATTACTGAGTCGTCCCAAATATAGTTACACAATTACTGCAAACTAACTCGGTGACTTTCTGATACTTGGCATCCACTGCGTTACTTGGCATCGTCATGCACTCGGTAGAAGTGGAAGCTCGGTCCATACTAACCACTCGGTCATAGTTTCAAGCTTGGTAAATACTGGAGACTCGGTAGATACAGTGTTACTCGGTAGAAACTAAATTTCCCGTTTAACTGTGCAGCACTTGGTAAACACTGTGAAACTTTGCGAGCTCTGTATGCACTATTTTTCTTGGCAAGCTCTGCTCTACTCGATAAGCTTTGCTCTACTTAGTAAGCACTGTTCTGCTCGGTATGCATTTTTTTTCTCGGTATGCATTGTTCTGCTCGGTATGTACTGCTCAAAATAAGTGTTGTCACTAATGACAATCATGCTTAATGCCAACAAAGCTTCCTTGACTCGAGCAATTCCTGCTAGAGCAGAGTCATCAACAAATTGAAGATGAGAAAGAAAAGGTAAACCATTCCCCCAACTCCATCCCTGGATAGAGTTCTAAGACACTTGATACTTAATGAATTAGCCCAAATGCTCAGCCATAATAATGAAAAGATAGGGGGAAAGAGGATCACCCTATTGGAAACTGTAATTAAAGAAATTTTTGTATTGTCATTAATGTCAAACCTTAACTGGTAAGACTATGGCTATGTCAGAAAGTACTATATCTATTTGTTTGTTGAGAAGGATTGGGGCAAGGTTGATAACAATAGCACCTAGGGAAAGGTTGAGTTATTTGGATACTTAAATGAGTACTTGATTATGTGGCACAATGATAAGATAACATATTTCTTATCTAAGTAAGATATAAGACTAAGCAAGTAGGCTTAACTGAGCAAAAGTGAAGAAATCTAGTTTAAGCCGAGTGATGTTAGTGTCGACCAAGCCAGTGAATGCCGAGTAAATTATATGTTGATTAAACATCAGTTGATTCTAAGAAAGACAATATTAGCCAAGGAAACAGTTTAGTGGTGATTGGGCTACCCAGTGAAGACCAAGGAGATGATCACTGTATTGACTGAGCATTAGTGATTTATATTTGTGAAAGAATTCAGATTCCTGGTCGACATTGTTGAATTCTTGGTTTATGTAAATCATCTTGACTTTATTTATTGATTGTCTAGAAGCATTTAATGCATTGCAAAATGTTTTATTGTAAATCTATAAAGAGATTTGAGATGATTCTAGAAGGATGGATGAAGAACATAAAGTTGGCAGGATTCGATGAATCTGACCTAAACCTAAGATCTATAGAGGAGATTAAGCGAAAAAGTTGGATTGACCTAAATGAGAAAGTATTAAGGGAACATGAGCATATTGGTTAAAGAAGAGAGGATGCTCGAGTTGTTGTTGATGTTATTGACTATATAAGAAGAAAAGGCTAAAGGAGAAGGAGTTGTGATTGCTTAAAGAGATTTCTGAGTAGATCAGTGATGGAGATGGAAATGAAACACAGTCAGTAAGCCAACATATGTGTACGTAATTGGATATGATATTTGCAAAGTGAGTTGTATGTTTACATATCAAATATTGTTGTTACTTACTAACCATTGTATCAGTTTGAAATCCTTTAATCAAGGTTGACATAATAGTCATTTGTATAAATCCTTTGAACAAGGTTGCATTCTAATGGAATGTAAGTCCTATAACAAGGCACACTCCTAATAGGGTGGTTGAAATCCTTTAACCCAGTCACACCTAATAGTGTGTTTGTAACCTTTGACAAGGTTGGCTTTTCACCGAGGTCACTTCAGAAAAGTGAAAATAATAGTAACATGTTACAAAGTGGTTTTTCCCAAATTGGGTTTCCACTATAAATCCCAGTGTTAATACTTGTGTGAATGTTTTGGTTTGAACATTTTTGTATTTTGCAATTTAGATACTATTGGATAGTGGAATACACTATTATATGTTTTTGTTATGAAATCAGTAACGACCAAGTAGCTATTGGTTGTTATATCTAATTTTTTGAAAAGTTTTGAAAGTTTATTTATATATTTGGACCTGAGAACAAATGATTCACCCCCCTCTCTGTTGCTCTAAATTATATTAACAATTGGTATCAGATCTTGGTCACAGGTTTGAATCCCCTCAGGTAATGCTGAGGGGGAGATTGTTGGAAAAATGGTCAACACTCCCCTCAAGATTTGTAACATGACTTAACCACCTCCTGTGTCTTCTATAAGTCTTGTGGTTGTATTAGGCATTAACAGGTTGATCTTTTGGTGCAACAGAAACCACTACTTGTGACAACACAAGTGCTATCAACATATATAAAAATCTAGTGATGCACACAAAGACCAAACACATCGCTATTAAGTATCATTACTTGAGGGAATTGGTACAAGATAAAGAGGTTCGAATGGAATATGTGAATACAAAGGAACAATTAGCAGACATATTCACAAAATCTTTACCTAAAGAAGCTCATGAGTATATGAGAAGTCAATTAGGGGTCCTTCCCCTAGCTGAGGTTGCCTAGTCAA
Organism: Chamaecyparis obtusa; assembly: GCA_027943335.1. Lineage (NCBI taxonomy): Eukaryota > Viridiplantae > Streptophyta > Pinopsida > Cupressales > Cupressaceae > Chamaecyparis > Chamaecyparis obtusa. The sequence continues at coordinate 49,961 of BSBK01009105.1, forward strand.
GCTAGGAGCACTGCATCAAATGTGTTGCACAAAGTATCTGAGAAATTGATGTAGAGAAAGGTCACACTTTAAGAGCAGCCTAGAGTTTTGAAGAGTATAGAAAAGTTGATAATCAGTCATAAGCAAAGATGGTAGAGGGAGTAATATTGTAACTAAACTGACAAGATGACATCTACATCTGAAGGATGTATGTTTTAGTTGTTGCTTTGGCATTTTTGTCAAAGAGGGAGATGAATAGGAACATGAAAACACATGGCAGAGGGAGATGAACAAGATGGTATGGAAGAAAGAAAGACAAAAATTATGTTATTGTGTGGATAGTCATATTTGCAAGGCTAAGAGATTTTGAATTAGAATGAAGCTAAGGATACTATAAATATTTTTGATGGATGTATATGTTTTGGATTGGTTGGTAATTCATGTCTTATTCATATGGTGTTTCCATCAATGCCAAAGAGGGAGATTGTTGGAAACTGCAATTGAAGCAATTGTTGTATTGTCATTGATGTCAAACCTTAACTGGTAAGATTGTAGCTATGTAAGAAAGTAATATATCTATTTGTTTGTTGAGAAGGATTGGGGCAAGTTGATAACAATAGCACCTAGGGAAAGGTTGAGTTATCTCGATACTTCAATGAGTACTTGATTATGTGGCACAATGATAAGATAACGTAATGCTTATCTAAGTAAGATATAAGACTAAGCAAGTAGGCTTAACTGAGAAAAAGTGAAGAAATCTAGTTTAAGCTAAGTGATGTTAGTGTTGATCGAGCCAGTGAATGCTGAGTAAATTCTATGTTGACCGAACATCAGTTGATTGTCGAGAAAGATAGTATTAGCCAAGGAAAGAGTTTAGTGGTGACCGAGCTACCCAGTGAAGATCAAGGAGATGATCATTGTATTGACCAAGCATCAGTGATTTACATTTGTGGAAGAATTTAGATTCCTAGCTGACATTGTTGAATTCTTGGTTTATGTAAATCATGTTGACTTTATTTATTGATTGTCTGGAAGCATTTAGTGCACTACAAAATGTTTTATTGTAAATCTATAAAGAGATTTGAGATGATTCTAGAAGGATGGATGGAGAACATAAAGTTGGAAGGATTTGATGAATTTGACCTAAACCTAAGATCTACGGAGGAGATTAAGTGGCAAAGTTGGATTGTCCTAAATGAGAAAGTATTAAGGGAACCTAAGCATATTGTTTAGAGAAGAGAGGTTGCTTGAGTTGTTATTGATGTTGTTGATTGTATAAGCAGAAAAGGCTAAAGGAGGAGTTGTGATTGCTTGAAGACATTTCTAAGCAGATTAGTGATGGAGATGGAAATGAAGCACAGTCAGTAAGCTAGCATATGTGTACGAAATTGGATCTGATATTTGCAAAGTGAGTTGTATGTTTTAAGATAAAATATTACTATTACTTTCTAACCATTGTATCAGTTTGAAATCCTTTAATCAAGGTTGACCTAACAGTAATTTGTATAAATCCTTTGAACAAGGTTGCATTCTAATGTAATGTATGTAAGTCCTATAACAAGATGCACTTCTAATAGGGTGGTTAAAATCCTTTAACCAGGTCACACTTGATAGTGTGTTTGTAACCTTTGACAGGGTTGGCTTTTCACTGAGCTCACTTTAGAAGAGTGAAAATAACAGTAACATGTTACAAAGTGGTTTTTCCCAAATTGGGTTTCCACTATAAATCCTGGCGTTAATACTTGTGTGAATGTTTTGGTTTGAACATTTCTATTTTTTGCAAGTTAGATACTATTGGATAGTGGACTGCACTGTTATATGTTTCTGTTATGAAATCAGTAATGACTGAGTAGCTGTTGGTTGTTAGATTTGATTTGTTGAAGAGTTTTGAAAGTTTATTTATACATCTGGACCTAAGAACAACTGATTCACCCCCCCTCTCTATTGTTCTAGATCATATTAACACACGTTCACGGAGACCCCTAGAAGCACCAAATAACTATGAAGGTTGGCCATTAAGAAGAAAAGAGATAGAGGAAGAAGTGACAGAACTCATAGTCCAACTCACCCACTCCAAGCTAAAGCCAAATGCAAGAACAATATTTCTTATAAATCTCCATTTGACTCTACCATAGGCCTTAGCTATATCCAACTTAATAAACATAGATCGCTCCCTTGAGCTATCCATAGAGTGGATAGCTTCAGTAGCAATAACCACCCGATCTAAGATTTGTCTTCCTGCAACAAAACCTCCTTGTTCTTCTAAGATAATAGTAGGCAGCCACTTTTTAAGTCTCTTAACAATCATCTTAGTAATAACTTTGTAGGCCACATTACATAGAGCAATAGGTTGGAAAAACTCCAATTGATTAGCCCCATCTTTTTTCGAAATAAGAGACAAGAAAGTAGAATTTAGATACAAGGGAATATTTTTTTGTTTGCCCTGAACATTTTTATCACAGAGAATATTGAAACTATAATCTCTAATTTCCTTAACATATTGATGTTTTTTTGTTTTTTCTGCTTTGAACTTCTAAATTTATGTAATGAACTTTTTGGTAGAGTATTCAACTTGAAATTGGATTAGGTTCAATTTTTTTAATTTTAAGTGTTTTGGGTTATATTTTTCCCTTCAATTTTAATAGTTAGTTTTTTAATTTTCAATTTTAAAAATTATGTTTAAATTCCAATTTTTATTATGTGGAGAGAAATGTATATGTTTTAATCTTACAGATTTATGATTAAATTTATGATAAAGTTTTAAGTATAATTTAATGTATAAAGTGTTTGAATTTCAAAATATTTTTTTGATAAATCTGTAAAATATTTTTATGCTATTGAGATTTGACTATTTTTATTATATTATTTAAATTGTTAAATGTTATTGTATAATACTTTTTTCTTATATATTTGTTATTAAAATATTTGACAAATTTTTGTATTGACTTTTTCCCTTCTCACAATTACCATCAACATAAAGAAGAACTCATAGTAAGTAGAATAAACAAAGTCAATGCCTAAAAATGTTAAATTTTTTATTCTATGTAGGAAATTCTCTCTCATACTCATTTTGAAGGATCTAATCCCCCATTGCTTCCAAAAGAACTCTTCCTCTATTCTATCATTGCCAAAATGTTTAAGTTTAACATTTATTATTTGTAATTGTGTTTTAGATATCATGTGTCATAAACCATATGCTTGCTTCTTGATTTTCATAATCTTTATAATGATTGATATTGAATTTCTAAAAGAAAATTATTTTATTTTCAAATTCTTTTCTAATGGACCTTGTAATAGATCAAGTAAAGATTAAATAGTTAATCTTAAAAAAAGTCTTATTATTAATTTCCTCTTTATTTTGATTTAGTATAAATTGCATTTATGACTTATTTATTACTTGTATTTCAAAAATGAAATTGGAGAATTTTCTTTAATTTTTATTTGAGTTACACTATTCTCTCAAAAAGGAGAAATAATTAGTAGTGGCAAGAAATTAATGACCTCTCCCTTTGGTGGTGACTAAAGATAGAATAGAGGGTGTTTAATATTGGGTGATAGATTCTACTTCTCAACTAGCATAGTAGGTTCTACTTCTCAATTATTAAAGCATAGCTAAATATTTTAAAGGGGAAAAGAGGTTAAGAAAATGGGGGGAAATAATAGAGAACATTGGTAAACATAATAGAGATGTACACACTATCAATCTCTCATCGAACTGTGGAGAGATGCAAAAAAAAAAGTATCAACTCTAGTTGTTGCAATAGTTAACAGAGGAATAGGAAACGATTATATATCAAGTATTACAATAACAACTCTAATGACTAGTTGATTGACTCAATAGTACAATCCATACTAGGATTAGCATATCAAATAAATTAAAATTGATAGTTAATGATTTTACAAGGCTAGAGAATAGTGGATTGAAGGGTGTCATATGCCAAGCTTGGTGGAAAACGGGGAGGAAAATGTGAATGAATTAAGAATAGAGAACTTGTAAAGGAAGTAGATTGAGGAACAAAGCACAAGAAATATAAAGTTGGAATTCTTCTCATCACAAGTTCAATGTATAGGTGTGTATATTTATTTTACACATTTTTTATACTTTCCAATATTAAACTCTAAAAAATATATATTTACGATGCTTGTAGTATTTATTTATAACTTCTAAGGAATGTGAATTTCTATTTTATTTTAAATTTTAATTACATATATATAGATTAGATGTAATAAATAAATTTTATTTTATCTCATTCATGAAAATTAATTAATTTTTTTTTATGGGCAAAAGTGGGCTAGCCACTATAATATTTTATATAAAAAAAACTAATTCAAAAAGAGCTCAACTGGGAAAGAATTAGGAATAAAACCTGGAATCGTCACTTTTAAAATTCAAATAATTACAATTTCAAATGCAGATGACTATGCATCATGTATACATTATGGAGTATAGGCTACCTCCCATTGCTATGTATACAAATTATGAAACCACATGAGAAAATGGATTATCCCCTAATAATCAAAATATCAAAACATCACAAAAAATCCAAAAAATTCATCACCACTACTCACTCCTCCATGATGTCACAATCTCGAGAACCCCTGCATGACTTAGGATCAACTTTAGTCCTGGCTATGATCCGCCCATGATCTGAGACACCCTGATCACATGAAATTTGGAAATGGTCCGAGGACATACCCTAGCGATGATCACACTGAGAAGGCACCACCGAGTCCCAACCAACACTCTCATGCACTGGTATATTAAGAGACCAGCCTGACCCAGCTTGAAAATGTCCTGAGGAGACTGCAAATGGGAGGGAGCCGTAGGCATCCAAGCATTCCACTTAGTCCCCATTGCACTCAACTGTCGATTTGATAGCACTTGATGCAAACCCCGAGATTGAAAAGTGTTTGAAAATCTTAGCAGATCCAATAACGCATACCCAACTTTCCTCACTCTGTCCTCCAACTAAAAACCAAGAGCATGAGCAGTAACCTGTAATGCATCTTTCATGTGGGAGGGGCTACGTTTTTCTACTTCTTTTTTGAGGGCTTCATATGTGACCAGGGCTTCATTCTTATGGAGCAACTGTGAATGAGAAAACAAGCCACCCACCAAAGCCAACCCATTCCAAAGATCGTAATTTTGCATAGCAACATTTAGTTTATTATCAGCAAAGAACTGTGGCCAAATTACCTTGGAAGCCAATGACTGTAGGAGTTGAGGAGATTGCATTATGTCCATAGCGATGGAGAGAAAGATGGAAACCATATTTGAAGGATACATGAAATGCATTGCAAAAGACATCAAAAATTCTTCACCAATTACTTACCTGATAGCTCACTGAATTGTGGGAGAATGTATGACAAACATCATATCCAAGGATGAGTCATCCACTTGAATTGGTAACACAACTTCATTAGTGCTTGGTGGGATCCAAATGTGATAGTTCTTCAGCAGAATCACCCGATTCTATTTGTGACAAGATTCACAAAAGGCAAAGACATCAATCGACTTTGACATTTTCACAACATTATTTGAAGATGCAAACAGTATCCTGTTATATAGTCAGAAGATGTACTCATAGTGATTGATAATTATGAGTAGATATGAAAAATTCCAATCCATATATGCCCATAATGAAGTGGCCATAAACATATACTATCACACCTGTGAAGCCATGTGAATAATATATGGCAAATGTCCTATCATTTTCCTATAGATTGTACTTCTAGTCCCACACATTAGTGATGATATCTTTCGCACAAGTTGATGATGATGGCCAAAAAGATGAAGCATGTTTCTTTAAATTCATATAGAAGATGCAGTCATTTACTTATCATGATCAGATTAATGATTTAAATGACGACAGAAATCCTTATCTATTTCAATTAACCTTTGAATCTCTCAATGATTTTCAATCATAATCGTTGGATTTAATGATGAGAATTCGAGCCCATCACATCCCAAGTTTGAAAGATAATTTGTGACCTGGTTACCTTCCCGCAACATGTGTGAAATACAGACATCATGAAACTCATCTAAAAGCCTCCAAACTTGCTTCAAACTATATTTTAGTTTCCATGAGTATGATTTTCTATGAATACAAGCATTAGTAATGACTGAGGAATCACCTTCAATATGTAGAGATCAATAATTGCCCTATTTAGCTAGAATAAGGCCTGCAAGTAGAGCTTGAGCTTCTGCCATGTTATTAGTGTCAACAAGCAAAGGGGATGTGGTAATAGAAAATACTTTGCCTTGAGTTTCCTGAATGCATGCCCCCAAACTTGATATTCCTGGGTTTCCTTTGGAAGCCCCATAAAAGTTAAGCTTCATGAATCCCTCAAAAGGAGGCCTCCAATGCACATCTGACTGAGATACTGATGTAGATGTAATCTTGTTACTCTACCAACCAATTGGGATGTTTAGATGTCTCCATTCCTGAATCACTTTAGAATCCCATGAAGTTACAATAGGATTATATTTGCAGCTTCTTGGACTCACATTAGTCACTTTTGATATAGACCTTTCAATACCCTCTAAGACTTTGTCAATGTGAGATGACTCTTTCCTAAAAATTCGCTTGTTTATTTCCCACCAAATGGCCCAAATAACTAATGTTGGGGCACATTTCCAAAGGTTCACAAACAAAGAGTTTGGATAAAGAGCTAGCCATGCCTGGAAAAGATCCCAAATATTATCTTGAAGTGGTGTACTATAATTTAATTTATTCAATATGAAGCTCCAGCATTGGTTAGCAAACATGTAGGTTAGAAGAAGATGATCCACAGTCTCTTCACATGTATTAAAAAATAAGCAATTAAATGGTGGGGCAATGTGCAACCTACTCAACCTGTCACTCGTCAAAATCCTATGTTTTAACACAAGCCATGCAAAACAACCTGCCTTTGGAAGCACAACATGGTTCCAATAGGATGAGAATGCTCTACTTGGTACTTTATTTGATCTAATTCATTACAATATTTTATAGCCCTCTTTAAATGTATAATTGCCATCTTTAGCTGGTGCCCAAAGTAATTTATCTACAGAGCTCGAAATAAATACTTGTTGAGAGGCCCATATTTTTTGGAATTGAATTTTGTCCTGATTTGACAATGGTAACTCATTTGGATTTTTCCAAGTGACTTTTCTTGAAATCATGCAAACATTAGCTACATATTAATTGAGTTGTGTGCCCCAATGATTTTCCAACACAGTTATGATATCTTGAGAAATTGAGCTTTTTGATAAGGGAGGTTGACCATTCCATGAATCTCTCCAGAAATTGACCATAATACCATTATTAATTTCCCAAGTAACATATTTTAGAAAAATATCTCATGGAGACATCATAAAATCCCATATTACAGAGCCCTTTGGAGGGTCTGAGATAGATAAAAATCTTGAAGGATCATTGTTGTCCAAATATTTCTATTGCATAATCTTGCACCATGTGGACTAAGGTTTACTGTACATTTGCAATATTAATTTTCCACCACAAGCTTCATTTCTTTTTTTTAAGTCATGAACACCTACTCCTCCAATAGCTAGAATATGTGCCATGTCTTGAAGAGATATAAGAGGAATTTTTCTTACTTCGTTCATATTACCTATCCAAAGGAAACTTGTAATAAACTTTTGTATTTGATGTAGGATTTGGGGGGGAGCTTTTAGGACTACAAGGTAGTAATTTGGAATTGCTACTAGAATTGATTTAATGAGAAGGATTATGCTTGCCAAGGATAACCATCTGGCTTTCCAAGCCACAATTCTGCTTTGAATACGATGCATCACTGAAGCCCAATAGGTAGATTTATTTGATCCCATGAAAAATGAAATTCCCAAGCATATGGATGGTAGGAAATCCACTGTAAAGCCTAAGATCCAAAATATTTTATCTGATATCACTTTATTAGTATTAAAGAGGTATATTTTAGGCTTTTGCACATTGATAGCCTTCCCTGACACTTCTGAATAAAGTTGTAAGGAATGTTTAATTTGGAAAGCTTCCTGGAATTGTGACAAACCAAATAACAATGTATCATCTGCAAATAAGGAATGAGTGATAGATATGTTTGTGCCAGAAATATGTGCACCATGCCACTTAGCTAATTCATATTGGTGTTTCATAGTTCTACTGAATGCTTTAGCCATGATGATGAAAAGTATCGGGGATAGTGGATCTCCTTGTCTTACTCCTTATGTTGATGAAAAGAAGCCACCTGGTTTTCCATTTATTAAGACTAAAAACCAAGCCCCTGAGATACATGTCTTAATCCACTTACACCATCCTCTTGAAAATCCCATTTTATTTAGTACTTGAAACAATAACTTCCACCAAACTCTATCATATGCTTTCATCATATCTAACTTGATCACAAAGTTTGATGCTTGATTGGAATTTATTGAATGAAGAACCTCATGAGCCACTAAAGCTCCTTCCATAGTTTCTCAGCCCGATATAAAGCCGCCTTGCTCCAAAGAAATAATGGATGGGATAAGATGTTGTAATCTTAAGTAGATGGCCTTAGTTATGATCTTATATGTTAGATTACATAAGTAAATTAGTCTGAAATCAACAAATGTTTTTGGATCCTTGATTTTTGGGATTATTGAGATATTCATGGTATTGAAATATTTGAGCACACTCTTATTCTTTCTTGACTCCTCCACTGCATCTAATAGATCCCAGCCAATAGTATCCCAGACACTTTGGTAAAAAAGAGTAGAAAAGCCATCAACCTAGCATTTTATTGAGGTGACACCATATTTGGTATAGACTCTAGGATCTCATTGACTTGTGAATCCAATGGTGAAGGAGATGTGGTTGGTGCAAGAAGATTCTTAAAAAAATTTTCCCCTTCTTCATGAATCAGATGTGCATTTGTAATGAGGTTCCCTAAAGTAGCCTCTTCGATTTGAAAAATGGTTTTAGTAGCTCTCCTTTGTTTAGCCGATGCATGAAAATATTTTCTATTTCTATCTCCTTCTTGAAGCCAAAACTCTCTTGATTTTTGTCTCCAGTAGACTTCCTCTCTACTGTACAACTCTTCCCATTCCTACTGAAGATTTTTTTGTGTTTCATAGGTGTCTTCATTCATACCAATCTGTATGATACTACTGTAAACTTCTACTAATTGCAATTTGACTTCTTCTTTTTTTGTGAAGACATTCTTGAAAACTTGTTGATTCCATTTTCTAATTTGGACTTTAACAAATTTTAATTTCATGGCAAATTTGTGCATCTTAGTTCCTACAACATACGGTACACTTTTTGACCAGTGCTGAATATGATACAAAAATTAAGGATGGCAAAGCCACATCTTCTCAAATTTGAAAGAAGAATGGAATTGAATATCATCACCTTTGTCAGCTTGAGTGATACTTAATGATATTGGGAAATGATCGAAACTTGGCAAAGAGAGAATGTTAGAGGTAATATCCATATTCTTGAGTTTCCAATCTTGCGATAAGAGGAACCTATCCAAGTGAACATCAATATGTACAAAACCAGACCTCTTATTTGTTTAGGTAAAGGACCCTTTCATCAGATAGATATCCATAAGATTATTATTATCCACAAAAAGATTGAAATCTTGAATAGTTTTGAGGGGAGGAAAAATACCTCCAGTTTTCTCTAACTAAGACAAAACTGCATTAAAGTCTCCCCAAGGATGACATACTAAGAATCTTGAATCTGAATGAACTGAGTAATGTTGTCCCAAACTCTAGCTTTGTCCTGTGTTGAAGTAGGGCCATAAACATTGACCAAAATAAAAGAAGTATCAAAAGAAAACATTTTCAACATCTGCCAATTGTGCTCCTGTTGAATGAGCTGGCCATTAATGGTTTGGGGATTCCATAATACTGCAAGTCCTCTAGAAGCTCCCAATCCTGGTGAATGCAATGAGTTCCATTTATGCCATTTGGCAATAGTTTTTTCAAATGTGTCCTGGGAAAGCTTGGTCTCCTGAAGCATGACAATATTTGCTTGTATAGAATCAAAAAATTGTTTGATCCTATGTCTTATTTCAGAGGCATTAATGCTTCTGACATTCCATGAGTTTATAATCATTGTGGACAAGGATAACTTTACATTCTCCTTGTCAATCTCTTGGTAACAACAAATCTATCATCCATTGTAGTTTGAATGCTAGCTGCTATTTCTATCCTAGTCTTAGAACCTTTCAGTCTACCTTTAGATTTTGGCATTTTAGGGAAATGATTGATTTGAGATGGGGTTTGCACAATTGACAATGTTTGTTGATGATCAAAAACCCTTTCAACAGTAATGGACTCAATCTCCATGGATGTCTATGAATTTAGTAAAGAATCTTCCTCAAACAGAGGATTGGAGACTTGAGAGAGTAGATTGTCAGTCAATTTCTAAACTTCTTGATAAACATAGCTTTCCAATCCCAAAGAATCCTCATAAGGTACAATGTCAGACATTTCTAATTTGTCATGATGTAACCAGTGACTATAATTAATATGTGCAATTTCTGTTTGAGCACCAACAGAAGAACCATCTCCCCTACCTATGATCAACTTTGTATGAGAATGCCAAGCAGGATCTTGATTATTCTAGAACTGAAATTCTTTGAACAAATTATCAATCACCGATGTTTTGTTATCATTAATGATGATACCTTCTTTCCTTGCAATTCCAAAAATAATGGAACTGGCTATCTCTGAGATAACTTGATCTCCTACCTGGTGGATCTTCCACCGTGTGAAAGGAATATTAAAAGCCAGTTGTCTAGGAAGAGAGATAGCAAAACTAAATATCCTGTTGAAGAGATACCTTGAGATAGGAGGAATTGAATATGATACTAAAAATAATTGAAAATCAGATGATGATGGAAAACACAAATTTGTTCCAAAAGAAGACTATTGGAGGATTGGCATAATCTAGTTGAGAATGTGCACAAACTTTAAGCCTAACATTCTATTAACATGCACAATTAGTCAAACTTCATATTTATCAATGTGGATAGGGATTAACTACTTGGATTGATCATGTAATTCAAGTTTTTGAGTGTAACGCATTGGATCAGAACAATGGTCTGAACATATTACCGTAGCATCATTTCCTTGTTCTTGACACTGGGTGTTGAAATAACCAAGTCTATGTTGGAATTTATTAACTGTGACTTCATCTTGAATCTTGATTGAATGATACCAATCGCCCCACTGAGAGTTGAGAGATATTACAGTGGGAAATGGGTTACGCATATCAATAAGCAGGCAGACTCTGGCTTCCAAATGTGGGCAATCAAAGGGAATGAGGTCATGCTTGAGGAAGATACCCAGCTTGTTAGCTAGAATTTCAATGATCTCAAGATCTCAGTATTCAAGAGGTAGAAGGGGAAAAGAGATCCAATGAGGAAAAAAATGAATAAGTGTATCTTGAGGGATTGAAACTAGGAATCCAAATCATGGTGTACAGACCTGAACCCTGACAGAACTAGCCTTTTTGCTTATGTATAGAATTCCCATCCTCTTTAGATGCAAAGATGGCAACCAAAAACTTGGATTCTAGATCGATGAAGAAAATATCCTTTAAGCCAGACCAAGAAGAAAATGCCCATTCCTTAATGATAGAAAATGACAAGGAATTTGAAGCAAACTTACCTATGAGAGTAGAGTGACAAAGAAGGCCAATAGAATGCTACAATAGATGACCTAGAAAAGTAACCTTCAATTGATTTAGCCTACACTTAGAGGTTTGCAAAGAATATGCATGTCCCAAGTTTTTCTTTTGCCATATTTGAGTGGAATTTTTTGGATTGAAGGGGGCCTTGGAAGAGTCTTGAATAAAAGGAACCTCATGCTCAGTATTGACAACCAAACTATGAGAATTTGGTAAAGTGACATGAATGTGAGCCAGAGAACCAAGAGTCAAAAATTTGCAAGTGAAGACATGACAAGGAAAAGACCATGGGAGCTCACCTCCCATCCAAGGTCTCTCATGAGACCACCCCCGAGCTTGGGGAGAACACATTGAACAGGTTACAAACATACACACACAATCACAACATGATTTAACAAACATAGACAAAATTCCCAAATTCCCTCAAGAAGTAAACTAAGGAATTCCCATGAATTTCCTTTGTAGGGTGTGGTAGACAAAACCATGGAGATTACCATTGCATAATATACAAGGCCACACATGGACCCATATTTCTCAAATACATACAAGGCACACAAGGCCAATTTTCCCTCCTTATACCCCCATTGCCACAAAGGCTACATGCAAGGTCTCTTGGGGAAAATCACTCACCCAAGGTTCATCCTTCCCCACACATGGAGGAGACTCTACACATGGAGTTGCCTCCATTCCCACACCCCCTCTTGATTTCTCTTCCCTCCCAAGGGTGAGAGAATCTAAGAGTAAACAACCCAAAAATTCAATTACAAGATAAACACATATGCAAGCTTGCTCTCACCATGACCAACCATGGGGAGCTAAAACACAACACTAAACAAAACAAACCTCCACCATGACCAACCATGGGAAGCCAAGAACATGATCATAATAACAAACATCTCAAACAAACAGAGAGAGCACATGAATTCCTACCTCAAATCCAAGCTATGGTAGAATGTTGTTAAGCCCTAATCCAAGCTTCAAGCCTTTTTTCCTCTAACTTTCTGAAAGCTCTCTAAAAATAGAGAATGGGTGAATGAATCACCCTAAGCCAAAATTTCCTCTAAATAGGGCTTCTACACCTAACCTCATAAATAAGGTTCAAACAAGCAAGTTGCAATTTCGCTCAAGAAGGAAAATGAAAAAGAAAAACATGTTGCTATAATGAACTATCATTGCCTAATTGATGTTTTAGAAGATGCTTTCATTATGAAATTCATGTAAAGAAAAGCAAGCTTCATTTGAATATTGCAATGTTACTTTGTAACCTAGGAATGATGTAAATTTCAATGGGACAAAGATAATGAGAGGATTATGTAGTTCATATTATGGAAAGTTGTATCCTTGCATGTTTCTTAAAAGACCTTCATTATCTCTTAGCCATTGAATTTACTCTCTAAATTATTGCAATAAGATCACCAAGTTGATTGAATCTATATTGACATGTTATCAACTCTTACTTGAATGAAATAAGCAGATTGTAGTTTCATTTGATGTTTAAAATTGGTTAAGATCAATTCAAATATACTCTGAATATGTGTTTGAAAACACTCCTTAGTTCTATGATATTGACAAAAGAGAAAACTATGAAAAACTATGAGCATTTAGTCTTTAGAAAAGACCTTATTTGAATAACAAATAAACTATGTCAATCTATGTTTCAAATACTAACTAAATGCAATAACTTAAACTCTTCATTCCATATTAGGAACCATTAAAATTTCATTGCTATGATTAATGAGTTTCAAAAAAAAAATGAACTAAGTAGTGCTAAAACAAAATAACACTACCCAGAAAATTTTAAAGAGCAAATAGCTCTCTGGATTTTGTATGGGAAAGAATTCCCATACAAAATTCCAACCACAGTCATTTAATATTATTAAATCTGCCACCTTTGCCCAAGCTAATAAATAAAATATAACTTTAAAACAAATATCACAAACTCACCTTTTTGAAAGCCTTTCCCCTAGGCGCAGGTTGTTGAAGGCTAGTCTTTGTCTTAAATCCCAAACCTTTTCATGGATGGGATGGTGTACTAGGTGACACCTCAGCAAGCAAATTGGTTAGCTTTATAAAGCTTTGTCTTCAAAAACCACGCAGCTCTTTGGAGGAGTTAAAACATGTTATCAAGTTTCCTTGTTGTTTTAAACTTGCTAAGTGGGTAGGTGGGCTATCTAATCTTGGCAGATTTTTGAAACCTTTCCCCTTAACACATCACCACTTCCTTGGTATGCGCCCCCCTTGCTTTATGAAATTCAATTTCTTCATGGCACGTGAGTTTAGGAAAAGAGATGGTAGTTATTAAGGAAGATAGGGTAGTTGATAGAAGGGGGATATTTTAGAAGATTGATTTGATAGGTTGATCAGTAGGATAGATAATTTAGTTAGTAGTTAATTTAGATGTTTAGTTAGATATTAAGTTAGTTTAGTGGATAATAAAGTTATGAGTTAATTTATGTTATTTTGTTATTTTTACTTATATGGATTTAATTTTAGTGAAGATAAATAATATGTTATGTAAGGAATTTTATAGTTATTGGAGATTCCTTTTTATTCAATATTGATAATTTTAAAGCATGTATTAAATATTAGTTAATATATTATAATTTGTTAATTAATATCTATATTACTTAATTAATATTTTATAATTATTAATTAATATTATATAATAATTTAATATAATTATTGATTAAGACTTATAGTTTTTATTTTCTAATTTAATAATAAGTTTGAGGAATCAGATCGTGTTTATCCTGTATTTCAGATCAACCGATTAAGCTCCATGATCAGATTGGACTTAATCTAAACATTAGTTAATTGAATGACCTTCATATGGAATAACGTAAACATTAGACATTCATGTCCTCTTAGTCAACCGTTGAGATCTCTAGTTGACGAATGATAATTTTTGATCGTCACGAAGACGGACATACTTGACCTTAATTAATGTTCCTATAGCAACCTTTATAGACCACATTGTCGAGGTTGTTTACTTGAATCATTGTGGCCTCGTCGTTGAACTCTTTAACCTGCATCTTGTTTGTAGGAACTTTATCACTTTTAAAAAAAATTTGTTGGTTGTGTTTTGTCCCAACTTTTGGGCATCACAGGGGTACCCTCACAGATATAAAAAATGGGCTGCTTTTGATGACCCCTGTGAAATGTCCTACCACCTCGACTGGATTTCTTCTTCCTAGTGAAATGATTCAAACCTCTATTTGTCCCTTCAGGTGCTTGAATCATTTTTTTGAAGAAAAATTTCTCCCGCTAAATTTTTTTTTGAGTTTGCAAAAATTGCGCGCAATCAGGGTTTTGTTCGGAGGATTCTCCTTTTTCAAATGAGGATGAACCATGCCAGGGCCTCATAATATTAGCTTGCATGCTGCCTTTAATCTTTGTTGAGAATGATAGGGGATTTGCTGAGGACTTTGTTGTGGATCGAAGATCAAGAAATTGAGGATATAGGAAAAAAGGGTTTAGCTGGTTGAACTACTGCTTTACCACGAAAGATAGATTTGGAATCTTTGTGATCCGAAAAACCCTTGCTCATATTTCTTTCCACAAAAGGGCATCTTTGAAAGTGAATGCCATGTTGATCAAATCATGCAAGTTAAACCACAGCTGTGGAAGAGAAGATACAGGCAATATCCTTTTGCACATCTGGAGGTTCTTGTGAATAATGTAGTCCATTTTCATGGCAAAAATGCTCAAATCTTTGTCATTGTGGCTGTAGCTGATGCCTTTAGCCATGATTTTGCTAGCTATGAACTACTATTCCCTTGTCATGGCAGTACTATTGGAATTTTTCCTCTTGTGATTGCAACTATTGCCGACTGACTTATGGTCGCCTTTCCTGACATCCAGTCGCTCATGCGCTCTCTCCTACACTTTCTCTTGCAGTCACCATTTATAAAATTAAAAATTTAACATAGGAAAGAAGTTTTAATATAGACTTATATCTCTTAGTTATTTATTAGAATGTTTAGTATCATAAATGGTAACCCCTTAAAAAAACATAGTCTTTTTTATGTCCTTGTCTTAGTGTGTTCTTTAATAGCTCTTTCCAAGCTTTTTTTTTTTTTGTCCTTCACTATCAAGCTATTGTTGTATGCTAGTGTGCAAATCAAATCTTAAGTCTTGAGTTGTGCACGTTTCATTTGCCACTATTCCACAACTTTTTAGATGGATTATACTTTTAGGTATTGTGTTGATGTGTAAAGCTTCGAACAAATAAAATATAGTAGACATTAGTGTTATAAGAATAGATCAATTATATATATATATATATATATATATATATATATATATATATATATATATATATATATATATATATATATATATATATATATATATATATATATATATATATAAATATATATA
>BSBK01009106.1:600000-827293 GCA_027943335.1 Chamaecyparis obtusa
ACCATCCATTCTGATGACTGCTCCCCTTCGAGTAGTGGTCCTTGGTCACCAATCCAGTTAGATGAGGTTGTTTCCTCTATTTGAACTTGTTGGATTGATGATCTCCTCTATCCTTTTACATAAGATCATGAAGGGGAATTACCCCTAATTTACCTCTGAGATATTCAAAGGTACTCTTTGGTAAAGGCTTTGTGAATATGTAAGCTACTTGTTCTTCAGTAAAAGGACAAAGGAGATCATCAATCAGACAAGTTCAAACAGAGGAAACAGCCTCATCTAAACCGGATTGGTGACCAAAGACCACTGCTCGAAGGGGGAGTAGTCATCAAAATGGATGGTCGTTTGACAAGCCTTTGGATTATTGTCAAAGGGGGAGATAATCAGAGAAGTATTATTGGATCGGTAACACAGTATTTGCCATCAATGCCAAAGGGGGAGATAGTTGGCATTACCGGTAAGGTTGCAACTGGTAAATGGTAAAGTAGTGTTGTCATTGATGTCAATAAATGTCTAAGCTAACAATGTCCAAATAATAGGGAACAAGTGACAAGAGAAACTGTTTGGGAAACTAGTAACTGATGACACGGTGATGAGCAGCAATGCACTTATTGCTCGAAGACAATGACCGGTGAAGTCACTAACCAATGCAATGACTGATGAAGACACAAACCAGAGCAGTGATCGGTGAAGTCACTAACCGGAGCAATGACCAGTGAAGACAGAGTCCAGGACACTACATAAGGAAAGGTGTAAACCGGTGAAAGAGATGATCGTTAAGATATCATTGAGACCAGTGAAAGGCACGGTTGACAGCCACTTAAGAGACTCTTCTCCCGAGATTTATTGCACAAATCATGGAAGAATTTCATCTAAGGGGAAGTACGTGACATGTATCTGATGTTTCCTTTACAAGACTAAAACACGACTGAATGGCGGATTCACGGCGGATCTTCTATTAAGGGAAAGCTTGTGTCACACATCTAATATTTCCTCTCATGACTGAGACACAACTGGATGATGGATCAAAAGGAGATCTTCACGGAGATCGCAATAGCAAAGAGCAGGAAGATTTGTCCCACGCTCGGTAGGAAGTCTATTTATTCTTCAGTTAGCGAAGAAAATCATTTGCCTTCATTCTGCCAAAGAAAAAGAGTGAAACTATAAGCTGATCAAAGCTACTGTAAGGGAAAAGGAGAAGAGAAGAAGAAAAAGAGGAGTGTGCAAGGAAGCACAATAACCTGAAGAGAGCATACCTGTGGTGTCTGGTGATGACTCTCAATGGATGAAACAATGATCTTATCAGGCTCAACAAAGTCATTTCAAAGGATCAACCCCTTTATTGCTCTCTAACAATTGAGATAGTCAAATCCCAATATTTGGACATTGTTAACTTAGACATTTAATGACATCAATGACAACACTACTTTACCATTTACTGGTTGCAACCTTACCAGTAATGCCAACACAGACCTTGCCATGGAAGTATTAATTATGATTTTCTGAGGACTGAATATGGTTAGTTTGAAAACATCTTCGAATCAGTTCTATCACTTCATTAAATTCATTTTGAATCATGATCCAATGTTTTAATACAAATAAGAGATCAGATTACAAACCCAATATGAAGGCAAACCAATTTTCATCATTCTGAAAAATTATGATTTCTGAGGACAAGTCTGAAACTTACCTTTTTCAGATGATTTTGACACTCAACTTAGTATTTTTTGTGCAAGAACAACTTCCCAACACTCAGCAATAATCATTGGGATGATTGGGGAAGTTATGAATTTATTGTGATTTTCCCAAAAATCGTTCCTGCCTAGGAAGTTTCAGACTTAATTCTGAAGACAAATGCATTTTCAGCCCCTTGGTGACCTTGGAATTTGCACCTAATTGCTCAAAAAGGTCTGCAAATAATGTGGATCAGATTTGATGATCATAAACAACCTGGAAATTTTCCAATAAAATTCAAACCTTTTGACAAAATTTTCAGACTTAGTCTGAAAACTCACTCACTTTCAGCCCTTTAGATGCCTCAATTTGGTCCTCATTCAAGTTTTTGCTTCCCAAACAACTTGCAATCAAACTTGGATGGATTTACTTGCTTGTGATTTTTCTATGATGGTACAAAGAATCACACCATATAGGGTATTTTACTGTTTTCAGATTTTGTGTGCAGACCTCTCACCTACATCCCTTTCTTGCCTCCAAATTGGTCACAAAAAAATCAGAATTTGCCTCTCAATCAATCTGCAACCAAGTTTACTTGATTTGGTCAATAAAAAAACTTATGAATTTTGCCAAAATTGACTTCATGGAAGAATTCTCAGACTTTGGTCTGCAGATTTCTCACCTACAGTCCCTTTGATACCTCTAAAATGGTCTCAAAATTCAAATTACTGTTTCCAAAAACCCCTGCAATCAAATCTGATATGGTTTGGTGAACGGGGAAAATTTTCAGAATTATTGCAAAAATCAACCTCCATGGATTAATTCTTAAAATCTGAATATACTTGTGCTTCTTTCCACCCCTTGAGTCAATTTTTAGCCCTTCTAGCCTTGGGCGATTTCTTTTCTAGCCTCTTGGCTTTTGTCTTCACCGCCTTTGACCACCAATAGTCAATCCTTTGCATTCTCATATTGCTGTTGCATGCCCTTTTGAAGTAGTTTTGGGTTTGTGTTTCATCCACACAACCAATGTAGGACTAAGACAACTCACATTGAAACTCGTGCTACCATCATTTAATTTATTTCCTTTTTGTTTTGTTAATTTCCATTTTATTCTACTAAGGGAAATCAACTTTTATAAGGATTGCATACATAAAGTTTTAATTTCTAAGTCACCCCTTTACCATCCCCAAAGGGGGAAATTCGATCCTCATTAGGATTGTTCATTGTTACTTTCCTCTTGTCCAAGCCGGGAAATTCGATCTCCATAGGGATAAATTCCCAATTTTACACTTAGCCACTTTTGTCTTGATTGTCCATAAAAGAGCAAATTCAATGCCCATAGGGATAAATTCTCATTTTCATACTTAGAATGTTTTACTCATCTTCAATAGCCTTCAAGGGGAGAATTGACCTCCATCTAGATTTGGGGAATTTCCAGGTTCATCTGGACAAAGGGGAATTACATACTCCATCCGGATTTCATCACTTTGGAGCTCAAAAATTTTCAAGTGTTTAAAAGGGGGAAAATCATCTTCATCGGGACAAAGGGGAAAATCCATACCCATCTGGACAAAGTAATTGCCTTAAAATTTTCAAGTCCAAAAGGGGAAATTCGATTTGCATCTGGACTCTTCACTTTGTTCCAACATGAGTTTTTATTTTATCACAAATATCTCTTCAAGTGGGGAAATTTTACTTCCATCCAGATTTTCATCATTTTAAGTGGGGAAATTCTATTTCCATCTGGATTTTATGCATTTTTATAAAAGAAAAATTAATTTATATAAAATTATAAATTATATTAGAATTTTTCACACTAAGTATGGAAAATCAATTTTTATAAGGATTTTAAGGCCCGTATGCATAAAATACGTGTTTATAATGTATTTTGGACTATTAACAAACCAAAATATTAATGCATTTAGGATTTTTATCTCAGCCCACTGCAACTTGATCCAAAAGAAGCTTAATCTGATGATTCCAATTTGTATTCGCAACCAGACAACTTGATTACTCAACCACTCCTTGATCTTTTGAGCTATGAATTGTCACCTCGACTACTAAAACCTAACAACTACGAGCGAAAAGAGGTCGCCATTTGCAAGGGGGCGATGGTGTGCAAAGGTCACAACAGGATTATTCTCCAGCAACTTCTAGTCACTCTTCATTTGCAAGCGGCCTGTAGTTTCTAGGTTCAGGCTGAACCCTACCATAGATTTGGCTCGCTACTTATAACGATGCTTTGGGCTTGCACTTCAGCTAGGGCTTTCACTTCTACTTCATACATGTCAAAGTTCCTCTCGAAGCCTATCTTCTCACTTGTTCCACCCATCTTGTAGATCATCTGATTCTTGGTCCACTTTTGAACCTCATTGTCAACTCACAATGCCTTTGTTCAGGCTCAACGTCAGTAATTCCATAGTCTGGAAACTTGGACTCAGCAAATAAAAAAATTCTCAGAAGAAACATGGCACGTACTCAGAAAATACTTGGCAACTTAATAATAGTTAAATTTCTGGAAAAAAACATAAATTTAAGGAAAAATACAGCTACAAAATGTACCGAGCCCAAATGACGACCTTTGAAACCACACAAACCTTCACAGCACAAGCCATTTTCATTATTTTTAAAGTGCATAAATCCATGTATTTTCACTCCAATTCACACAAGAAAACTAAAATGCAAGAAAACCACATTTTCCAGTGTTTATGTCACTTTCTTCACACACTTTTTGCCACATTGGATTACCAAAAGTTAGATGCACAAGCTTGCCGATTTTCACTGTTAGAACTTGCCAAAAAACTCTGCACCTCTAAGCCACGAGTTTACTCTGAGTACTCCTTTAGAAAAATATACCTACAAGCACTCAGCCAGTTTTCCAACTATAATTAATTCCTTTGTGTGGGGGCATTCCCGTTCAAATTTCTCTTCATCTTCTCAAAAGCCTCTCCCCGTACCATTGTAGAATTTATCACCATTGCCTTTGCAAAGGTTGTAGTCAAGTGAAAGTGGAGTTTGTCAACAATAACAATTGATAATCACAAAATACAAAGATTGTAGTGTTAGGTTCAAAAAATGAATCATGTACTGTCAACTTGGTTATGTTGTTGGTTAGTGAATTTATTGGCTTTAAGTAGTTTATTTGACTTTTTTTTATTATGAACAGTTTGTTCAAAAGTTGTGCCTTAACCAAAAATTGTTGGGTTCATGAGATTTAAACTGCAATTGAGACAATGATAAAAGAAAAGGCAATGAGAATCTGGGACTGGTTTAGGGGAGATGCCATGAACATTCCAAGAAGAGAAAAAGTCATAGGGCACCTTGTTCCTCATTCCCAAGGCTCCAATAATGTCTAAAGTCTACAAAAGAGTCAATTACAAGCCTCTACTTTCTTTAAGAGATAGCACAAGAAAAAGGAGTGGTCTAGTAATCTAATAATGTAGCTTCTTGATAGCATGTTAAGCTCTCAATCTCTTCAAGAAAGAAATTAACTTTTTAAACAATCTTAAGAACCATTACCTCCCTTCGCAGCTGAGTTTACATTGTCAATAGTTGCAAATTGGCAATAATCATCACAATATCCAATGTTAGGATATGGTGCCTTTGCTCCCTTCAAGAAGTAGACTTAGAAATGCTTCATCTTCAAACACCCTGTCTGCCATAAGATTAATGGGCTAACTTATTGCTGCCATAGGGATTCAAAAGGAATGCTTGCTACCTTTCTCTTTTATCTATATCAAAGATGAGATTCTTGTCTCTTTATCTTCTAGAATTGGTCACCATTAAGCACCCAATCAGTGATAGGTAGGTGAGGGTGGTGCAGGAGCACCTCCAAATGAATAGGCCTCCAAATGAACCTATTCAGGACATGATAATGGATGAAGGAAAGGGTTAGATGATTTGGTGGATCAAGGATCCCAAATGTAATAAGAGTCCTACTTGGGAGACTAGGAGACACAAGGTGTAGTTATAAACCTTGTGGTCTACCTTGGTCATTTTGGACAATTTAGGGTAGGATGGGATTAGAAATGACTAAAATAAGTAGGGAGGAGATGGAAATATTTCAAATACCTTCCCTAAGGTCCTTAGTGGAGTCTAGAGGCAACAATTTGCAAAGTTGACAACTTTTGTTGACAAGTTGTCAATTTGCAAAATGCAACTTTTCAAAAAGTTGCTGCAACTTTTGAGAAATGGTTACATTTTGAATTCCAACGTTCACAACCACTTGGGTCAGTTGGAACTGCTTGGAGACTGTATAAAAAGGTTGAAAAACCTTACTCCATGGTGGGAAAGAAACTATTGTATGAAAACCTTTTTCAAATCAATAAGATAACCCCTATTTCTCTGTAAATCTGACAGTTTTCACCACAGTACGGTCCTGTACGGATTCACATGGGCAGATGAAGGATACCAGAAGGTAGATTTGTGAGTCCTCTGTCGAATGCAAGTGGTTTGAGGTTTTGAAGTGAAGGGAATCGAAAGTTATTGCATCAGGACCCCTGACTGGTCGTTAATAAGCCTGAACTAGGGTTTCAAGAGAAATTCCCTCATTCCTAGAGATTCCACCATGGGAAAAATCTAAGCCTTGGTGGAAAGAAAGGTCTAAGGATGTACTATAAGACTTTTGGGGTCTTGGGTTTGGAAAGGGTTGGCCGCTTAGTTGCCGGATTCGCCTGTACAGGCCCGGATCCGGATCCGGGTCCGGGTCCGATCCGGGTCCGGATTTGCGTCGGATCCGGGCAGGGTTTGCACAGTTTACAAAGAATATGCACTCCAGCAATACAGTCCACTCCAGCGTCGGATTTCTGAGCTGGGACGACATTCTTTTCCCTTGCAAAAAAACGGCTTCCGTTCGATGGCTTCCGTTATATTTTGGAATTTGTTGTATTATGTTTTGAAATGTTTTTAGTATTATTTATTTGTATTATGTTATTAACTTATTTGATATTATTTATTTGTATTATGTTTGAACTTATATTATGTTTTATTTATTTATAAAAAAATATTATATTATTTATTTATTTATATATGTTAGTTATTATTTAATTATTAATATACACATAAATAAAATTACATGTTGTTTTGTATAAAATATATTAAATAGATAATATGTATTATACTATTTTTTATATTTTTATAATATTATTTTAAAAAAGATATAGAAATATATATAAGAAAAATAAATATAAATATTAATCGTCTGTAATATATATATATATATATATATATATATACACACTCACGAATCCTTATGAATTCAAAATGGGAAAAAAAAAATTTCACGAATCCACGAATTTTATTTTCAAACCCGAATCCGAATCGGCAACTAAGGTTGGCCATGAGAGAAATGATTAAACCCTCAAGACAGGCATCTCTATGTGACTGTCCTGAATTCTGCAAATAGCCCCACAACTCGGCCCTGGGATGAAATGGAGACTTGAAAGCGAGGAATTGGAAGTTTCTCATGTTCTTACACATGCTCCAATTGATGTGGTGGTGAATTAGACTCATTTGTGGACACCTGCTTTGGTTAAGGGAGACCTAATTGGTCATTAGGTCTATTGGAGAACTTGAGCATTTGAAGAGTTGGGTGATTGGCCATAGACCCTAACTTAGAGGGTGTTGAGAGTGGGTTGAGAGGAACCTATAAAAGAGTCAGAGACTTAAGGTGATAAGCTTACAAGTGAGTTTTTGACAGAAGTTCCTATTTCATCCTAGTAGCCCTTGACAGTCTTAGGTGACTAAAAGATGTCCTAAAGGCTAAAGGTGAGTGGGTGATTGATTTGCCTTCAATATCTTTGAAAAAGAGTGTGTAGACATTGTTGAACCCGTGTTCCATCCCTAAGTGTTGGGTTCAAGTTGTGGTTAAATAGTGCCTTGAGGGTACTTGAGACTAATAAGAAGATTAGTCCTTGATGTGGATTTGGGAACTCTGTCAGAGCCCTGAATTGTATGGAAGTTGAAAGAGTCTTTGAACCATTGTGACTCCATTTTGAGATATAGTTTGGGGCTCTGCTCCAGAGGGCCTCCTCCTCCTCCTGGTGCAGCCCTTGAAGTACCTCCATCCTCCATCCTTCTCCATTCTAAATGTGCTGACTTTGATGTAACTCAATCCATAAGCTCAACTACCAGTTTTCATCCCTATTCATTCATGTTAATAAGATCAACCATGGATGATGGGTCTAAATTTCCAAGAGACGTTCTTTGCTAGAAATGACATTCTTCCATGAATATCATTACATATGGCTATGGCTCCTTACTGGTGGTCAATAATTAGAGTGTTTGTTAATTGTCATGTGATTCAAACCAAAGAGAACTTCCACCTTCAGTCGTGACCTTCAACAGTCCTATCTTCTTTAGTAATGATTTTTCCTTTCTCATGGTTATTTATGATGTTTTGTTGTTCATGATTATATCTTCTTGACATGTTTAGGGTTTATCCATTTCGGGTTCACCTACCACCTTGTTATTTCAATTTTTTTGTTGATACACTTTTTGTTTTGTTTTAAATTTTTGCTTTTTGCCTTGCTCTAAAGCTTCTTCACTCCCTCATATTCTCAAATGGATTTGTTTCCTAGTGCCATTGACTTATTTTGGTCATCTGAAGACACTACTTTCTGCGAAGTCAGCAACTTAATGGTCTATTGACTTTTGTCAAAATTGACTGCATGGTGTCTTCAGTTTTACATCCTTCATTGTTTGTTTATTTTAGGAGTGAAGGAAGTTGTCATTAGGTTTATAGTCTATAATGACTGCTTCCTCTAATTCCTCAAGTTAGTTTTAAGTGGGTGTACTAGTGTATTGCTTGGTAGTTTTTAAGACCTGTGTACATTTAGATTTATGCAGTGAAACCGAGAGATGTGTCTCCACCCCCCTGAGATGTCTCTTGGAGATGGAGACACATCCCCAAGACATTTTGCACACCTAGAGACTTCAATTTTGGTCAGAGACATTAACTCGTCGTCTCCCACCATCTTCTCATCTCCCACCAAGTTTCTAGGCATCTCTTGGGTGTCTCCTGCCGAAAAAGGCATAAAAAAATAACACTAACATTATTTCCTTCTCAATTTTTTTTGTTAAAACTTTAAACGTCCTACAAGCCAGCAATCATGGCATTCAATGAGATTGAGAGTCCAAGGTTCAACTTTTTATTTTTACATTTTAAGCTTTCCATGCCCTGTGAATGCTTCCACATTTTGCATACACGTCTACTAGCGCAGTTGCATGCAATTGCACTTGCCACTAGCAGAAATGTATGCAAAATATGGAGGCATTCACACATCATTGTCATAGTTTATAGGATGCTTAGAGGAATATACCCTATAAATTCTTAGTTAATGATCAAAGTTCAACCTTAAACTTTTCCATTGTTCTTGTTTTCAAAGTTCTATGCTATGGTATTTTTTGGAAATTATTAAATTATATTAAAAAAATTGGCGTCACCAAGTACCCCCATCTCCTATTTTTGAAAATTAGTCGTAACAGTCTCCAAGTGGCTACAGATTTATGTTATTTAATTTTTCCATAGTTAAGTACTTTTCATTGTCATCCATATAATAATGTAATTGTGGGCAATTCTATGAAAATATACAAACTGACCTAGGGTCAGTCTAGGTTGCCCTCTCGTCATTGCATGCATGCTGACTTCTTAAGTTCCTTATATGCATATTCACTTAAATGCTTTTGTTATAGCCCATTATCATCACCCCCAGATTTAAGATCCAAATTTAGAACCTTAGATTATCTTGTTCTCTAAACATATTATTGATCAATGTCATTAAATATGTGATTTGAACATCATTAAATGAATATTTTATCTGATTAATAATGATGAATTCAAAAATTAATTAAGACAATGTGAAGTTGCTGATGAATAAGAGTTAATGTGTTTGATGATGTATGAGTTGAAAATAGACATGGAAATCTAATGTGTGCCTGATTAGCTGATTTTATCCTGTAAAATGACATGATTTTGTTGGTTTCCAAGTTTGCAGGTCATAAGTGGAAAGTGTAAGGAAGTTAAGTAGCAGAACAACTTCTTACACTAACCCTAAGGGGAGAATAACGTAACAACTTTCTCAGATCTTTTTCATAGTTACAGAAGCTTAACAGAAATAACATAAATAACAATCATACCACAACACAACAATTTACATGGGGAAAACCCTTTCGGGAGAAAAACCCCACTCCAAAAGCAGCCCAATATATTCTTCAACAATCAATAACAGATTAAAAAATACTTACAGAGAAAGATTCTCTCAAGAGTATCACCAACCAGAGATCCAGAGGTAACTCGAAAGCTATAAGACTCTTACACACACCCTCCATCTCATGCATCTAATATATAGGAGATACAATACAAGAAACCGTCAAACGGTATTACAAAACCATGGGCTAAAACCACCCCAAAAGGAGGCACCTATCTTATGTCCAATCAAAGATGCCCTATGATGTGTCAATACACACACCAACATGTGTAACTCCCCTATACAACTCATTTACAAGTTCACCACATTTTTACATTTCCTATTTCAAGAGCAGAGGCCATAACTTTTGATCCGTATACCCAATTTTCAATTATAACCACTTTTCAGAAACCTCTCGAAGCGCCCTACAACTGGGACCACAATGTACTGTCCCCGACAAGTTTTGACCACTTTTAGAGCCTCCAAGGCCTTCAAAATTGAGTTTAAAGTTTTCGTACAACCCCATAAAAAAACCAAAAACTTATTATCTTCAAAACTGGACATGATCATGATGTGTAAATACACACACTAACATGTGTAACTCCCCTTCACAACTCATTTACAAGTTCAACACATTTTTACATTTCCTATTTCAGGAGACCCAACTTCCGGAGGCCATAACTTTCAATCTGTGTACCTGATTTTCTATTATAACCACTTTTCGGAAACGTCTCAAAGTGTTCTACAACAAGGAATGCAAAGCATCGTCCCTGACAAGTTTTGACCCCTTTCAAAGACTCTAAAGCTTTCAAAATTGAGTTTGAAGTTTTCACACAATCTCGTCAGAAAGCCAAACATTTAATACCTTCAAAATTAGACATGATCTTGCCACGAAACTTTACCAACATGCTTATATATCTAAAATGAACCTCTAGAAAAGAAATTGTAAAATTTTGTTCTCATATGAAAGACTTACTAAAAATAGCTACCATATGTCACTACAAGGTTGAGAAGCATTTTCCCAACAGAAAGACAAAAGAAGTCAAAGGTGGATGCCTAATATGAATGGGTAAAACCATGTGGTAACTGGGTACACAAGGGTACTTGCATGGCAATCAATCATAAGGCAGACTGATCAACTGATGATACATATATGGTACAACTTAACCACAATGAGTAATAATTTCAGTGGATGGTAGACCCATTAAATATAGGTATCATTACAGAGAGAATGTCATAGAATGATTACCTATATATGTGGTAACCCAAGGTCCCAAATAACAATCATAGCAAAGAGATTATGTGCCAAAAAAAATGAAAGTTGAGAATCTGAATAGACTAGAGATTGGCATAAAGCTATTAATAATGCAGGAATCACACCTAGGATCGGAGAGTTTAAACATCAACTATCACCTGAAATTAGGGTTTCCAAGCCCAACGATTCAAGGAATGATTATGACAAATAACAAACTAGGAAAATTAGAGCCGGACATTAAAATTACTGGAGAAAGGAGCCAATTGAAAAACACAAGTGTCCATGAGAATTAAAGGAAGTGCTATACGGCCAAGAGGAACAAAGATAATAGGTTGTCAACAAAAGAATAGTTGATTGTTAAGTTATGTAAATTATGAATCCAATAAGACCATAAAAACCAATAGCACTACTAAGTTACCATCAATCATATTCATTGCAAATCAAGGCACCCATTGTGAGGGACCAGGTGGCTGGGTGGAACAATGAACCCACGCAAACAGGAAACATCGAGATGTTGAAGCATACTATTGATGGTAAATTACTAATTACTCAACCCTGTTAATCCTAAGATGTTGAATAATTAATCTCATATACCCATGGATGAATCACACTTGTACTATTATATGTGCTTCATCCCATGATTTGAGATTACTAGCATGCAAGGTTAATGCAAAAAGATTCACTCCATAGAGGTGGAAGTGAGACTAGAATGATATATTCTTTCACCCAATTTATCTATAATTATGATATTTATATTAGGATTTAACCAACTTTTTGAGTCAAGCTCATTGACCCATATTTCATTCGCATAGGTTTATACGAGTCCATTTATCATTAAAAAGAATGATCCTTAGCACTCATTCTTTCTAGGTGATGCTCACAAGGGTGAATCATGAAGTCTTCCCAAGAGGTCATGCATCCCAATACTACGTCAACTCATCACAATCAACCATTGAATTCCTTCCAAGATCAAGCCCACTTATATTGCTACACCGTTAGCAAAACCTTCGACAAGTGTTCTACCTTGCGAACTATTCATTATAGAGCCCCTTTAGCTCATCCATTAACAAGTAGTAGGTATTTTCCCTAGCATATCATATTATGGTATTTATATCAAGATTTAACTACATAGTTTTTGAGTAAAAATATTCACCCTTATTTTATTAGTGGTTCACTCAAATCCATTGTTCATGAGAATGAATGATCCAATTAGCACTCATTGACGCTTACAAGAGTGAATCGTCAAGATTCCTGAGGAGGTCACCCATCCCAACACTACTTTGACTCAAGTGCACTTCACCATGTAATTTCCACTCAATCTCATGAGAGATGAGTTTGTATGAACCACTACTCTTGAAACATGAGTCAATGAGTTTGACTCAAAAACTATGCAATTGAATCCTAATATAAATATCATAATTTGTCATATTGCAAAAAATAACCTCCTACATGTTAATGGTTGAACCAAAGGAGCTCTACAATGAAGGGTTCATAAGGGGCACAACACTTCCTAAAGGTTTTGCAAATGGGGTAGCAAGCTAATTGGGCTTGATCTTGGGGAAAGCTTTGTGCTTGAGCGCACTTGAGTAAGAGCTTGGGGAAAGCTCTGTGCTTGAGCGCACTTGAGTCACAATAGAAGTGGGATGGGTGACCTCCCAAGAAGTCTCGAGGCGTCACCCCTATGAGCATCACCTTGATGCAATTAATGCTAAGTGAACCATTCATTCTCATGAGAGATAGGCTAGTGTGAACCACTACTAATGAAATATGGGTCAATGAGTGACTCAAAAGCTACATAGTTGAGTCATGACATAAATATCATAATTCAACATTTTGTAGAATATACCTCTTACTTATCTCTAGTTATTTCAACAAAAGAAAAGAGTTATTGTGATCTATTGGGGAAAGATTCCAACCCATAGCATAATACAATTGACGTCATGATTTGAGATTTGATAACTTGCAAGATTTAATTTGGGCAAGGCTAACCTTGTTGAGGTGACTAAGACCTATTGATACACAAAGTAGACCTCGTGGAGATGTAAATGATATTCAGATTTTATTATGTAGATAGAATGTAGCCCCCTTTGCAGCAATGAATCCAAGTTCCTAATGTAATTAGCAATGACTTTATTAAGAACATTATACCTTTGTTTACTCTATAGCTACAAATGAAGTTGTAAAAATAAGAGAATAATAGGAAATTGATCTCTAGTGTCCCTCTTGTGATCTTTGATTGCTAAGCCTATAATTATTTAAGAGGATCCATCCAGGAGGACAGAATGAGTCTTAAAGACTTAAGGATCCCAACATTGTATTTATGTAGATCTATATGTTCCCTCTATTGGTTAGATCCTTGTTGTTCATGAATTATCAGTTTTTTGTTATCATCCTCGATAGTCAATTATTAATAGCAACATTGAGTTTAAACTAAGTAAAGCTTGATTTGTTGCAGCAAACTCATAAACCCAAATGATGGCTGTTGTTCCTTAAATTTTCCTTTTGCTATCCTCTATTTCTACTCACAAATTTTAGATTTTCCTTTGGAATGATTAAGGTATCTATTGTGACACCAAATCACAAGAACAAATTCTAGTCCCTATGTTGTCGTGGTGCAAAACCTGTCATGTTCTTGTCTATGCTCACAAAATGGTGTCAAGGGTCACACCCCTTAGAAGATACCAATCTAAATAACCTTGTCCTGGGGTTAAATTGATTCAGTGGTACAAGATCATGAAATGTGCCATGGTCTCAATTGCATCATTTCACTCAGAAGTTGGTTTTGAAGTCTCTCTCCTCATTACATCTAGATCCTATTCCACTACCAAAGATATCAAACATGTTAGACTTTCAGGTCAATTAGATCGCCAATCTTTGCTTAAACAAGGGGAGTATTTCTTTTAAAATATTTGAAGCAGTAGAAAACCCCTTGGAAGTCACAAATTAATTCTGTTAGATGATGAAACTTTGGTTGATCATCTATATTTGGAAGTTGTTGGGTTAAACAAGTTACCAACACATAATGGCAACCTCTATCAAAGGCTGGGAAATCTTCCATGTTGGAGTTTAGTTCCCCACATATATCCATTGTAAAGTCCCCTTCTCACACGCAAGCAAATTCAAGGTCATTAGCTTATTTCCTGTATTTTCCCATAAGCTAATTGGCATCAAAAAGGAAAAGTAATTATAAGTAAGTTATCAAAACTAATATTTCATAATGTTTTAAGTTGACAGCTTATTCAATTATTTAAAGGGTAAAAAGTGATTTTATGTTGTGCAAAAGAGAGGAGTTGGGCTCAATGGTGAAAAAGGTGGTCATTTTGCACACTTGAAATTGATTTTTACATATTAAAGTGGATATGGAACCCAAAAGGAAAACTATTATTTTATTCAACAGGAAAGCTATGAGAGAAGATGTGAAGAGAAAAGAGTTGCCATTTTTCATATCTGCTTTTGCTCTGAGGATTTTGTGAGTTATTATTTCTCGAGGATGAAAACCCTCTAGAAACACCAGTTTCGAGGACGAAAACTCTCCTAGCTGAACTTGATGATTTCATGCACAAGTCACAATTGTGCCTCCAAGTGAGATTTTCCAAATTGTTGTTAAAAATGGACGTTTTGATGCATTTTTATTTGCAAAGGAAAAGATGTTATTTGCTAAAAATATGTCAGCTGTTTTTTGAAGTGTTCAGTAGGGTCCTTTGTGTGGGCTGTATCAGTGCCTTACCTGCTGGATGTACCTCCTAAACAGGCTGTATCTTTTACAAGTTGTAGTAATGATTAAATTTGAAGGGTTATGTTGATATTTATTTACTCCCTCATGTTGTTTTCCCGGGCAGTACAATCTTGAGATGGAGTGTGAAGTGGACATACAGAAAAGGGGCGTGTGAGTTACCAAAGGAAGCGCTACAGTTTCCATCTCTATTTGGGGTGTGTGCCTAGCACCCTTAACCTCAGTGCCATCATTTTGGCCTTGAACTCCTCGGTTCCCATGGAGTTTTGATGAGCTTCTTTGACCTTGTGCTTGCTGTACCAGAGATACCAGCAGCAAATAATCTCAGTTCAAACCTGCATATGGTCTGCTATCTATTGCAGAATTGCAAATAGTCAAAGTATACTTCCTGTTGGGTACTTGAATACATTGTTTATCCATGTTATTTGGTTTCAGTTTGAATGTTGCAGCAGTTTAAAATTGCAATCTGAACTTCAGATCAGCTTATTTCCCCCAATGTGCAGCCATAATGCATTATATTTTTATATTGTAAACCCCAAATGGTAGTACCCCCGGAATCTTTCATTTAAATGCACTTTATTTTGCAAGATGGACAGTTTACCTCCAAGTTGCCAACTATCGTAGACTTTTAAATTCAGCCTGCTTGGCATGAATAAGTAGGAATTATCAACCATTTTGGTCTGAGTCAAGCTTAGAAATTCTGCTAGTGACTTGCATTGCATACACGCAGTCCATTGAAGAGGTGTGGATAGGCTGACTTTGTAGCATGCGTGTCATATTAAGCAGTCCGCTGAAAAGGTGTCGATAAGGATGGCTTTGCAACTTGCATTTTCTAGTCAGCTTATCGCCATTTCACATGTTACTCTATTCATCTAGATAGTGTGTGGTTGGAGACACTGTATGCTCTCACCTTGCCCACTATAGGATCTAGATGATCATAAAAAGTCGAAGACATTGGCTTCCATCTCTAATATTGCAAAAAAAAAAAAGTAGGGTGGGTTGTAACATCCATTTATCTTGTTAGAGCTTGGGGCCTTTTTCCTTATAAACATTAGCTGAGTTAGTTGGTTGGTGCATGTGTCATGTGTCATGTGATATTCCACTGTACAATGAGCACAAGCGGCAAACACACATATCATCAAACCATCAGGTAGCCTTTTCAGTTTTGTTCTAAATGCCAAGTCAGAATTAAATCAAGATGAAAAGTAAATTGGATTCCAAAACATATCAGACATCATTTTCCTTTGATTTTGCTCAAGAGTGGTCTAATCCAATGGACAAGTTGAATGTGAGACTTTGCCTAGTCAAATTGGATGATATATTCAGAATACGAGTTCCCAATGGGCAATGATCAGAGTTTGGTTACAAGGAGATTTAAGTATAATGTTAAACCAGTAAAAACAAAATTGAAGGCAGTGGGCTTAGTTGTCCAAAGGATACCCGTTGATGTGAGTTTTGTTCCACTACAAAATTCAGAATTAAACACCCAATGTTTCGGAATGAAACACTAGATACTCAATCCTCTCTTGATATAAGGTCATCTCTTATGCTAAGCTTGCAAAGTAAGATCATGAAATGACTTCAAGGTTCCTTCAATTGTGGATACTCGCTCAGTTGATATGATGTGATTTGCTGGTAATCACTAAGGGGACTTACACTAGTTCATTCAATGGATACCAACTCTTGCACTTCTAAGGATTTAGCTTCACAATGTGCAATGAAAATATAGTTTTGATTTTCCAACTTCTACTTCAACTCAAACTCAAACTTAATTTCTACAGCTACTTCTACTTCTAACTCGGGATGGAAGGAAGTATGGATGAACTTGGACTCTACAAGATGTAGCTTTATCAACGACTCCACCCACCTAGTGCAAGCTTCTAAGGATATACTCAAATAGTTTTCAAACCAATATCTATCCTCTTCAATCTCATCAATGGATGCAAACTAAAGATTGGATATCAATTGAAGTTAAGTACTATCACTAGCTCACCACACAATGCACTCCTACCATCAGCAAGAGGCTAGTGGCCTTGTTTATATTTGAGTCAAGTAAACATCCACAATTCTTTCATCCAACTAAGCTACTTCTAAACAGCATGAAATGAAATCCTAAGCTAAGTGAGGAAATATGGATCGCCATGCAATAATGCTAACTTGATCACAACAATTCACCATGCAAGACACAACAATGAAAAGTAGAACAAATTTGGCATTGTCTTAGCAACAATTCTCCAACAAGTCCTGCTTTACAAATGAGAGAGGTGGGGTTTGTATAGGAGCCCCAATTACAAGGAACAACCAAGATTGATTTGAAATCAATGACCCAAATTAATCCATTACAAACCCTAATTAGGCCAACCAAAAATAGCCAATAGAATGAAGCACCGCAAAATTAGCCAATGAGAAAATTCAAAGGCTTGAGGAACAATAGGAAGCAAGGAAGCCACCTAGTTATCATTATGAACATGCATGCCTCTTTTCTCTTTCTCCCTTTTAGCAGACCTAATGAACTTGAGCAAAATTTCACTAAGTTCCTCCATGTCAATACTAGGAAGGCCTCTTGCAATCCTTATCTTAATCTTACTTCCTTATCCTTACGAATTCTTCATCGTTCTTGGACTTCTTTCTCTTGGATGTCTTAACTATGTAATACTTGAACCCTTTGTATTTCCACCTTCATTGTTTGAAATTATTCTTTCTCTTCTTCATCTTCGGATTTGATCCTTGGGGCAATCCCTTGAACACATTGAGATCTTTCTTGGCATATTAAATCTTCCTCAATTCATTTCCTTGGATGACTCGATCATCATTAGGATCATTCCCGTGATGGGAATCTTGTCTGGGAATTCTTCCTTGCTCTCGACCTTAGACTTGTCCTTATGCCCTTGTTCCTATGCTAACTTTGGTGCTAGAATCATCCTCGAACATTCCTAGGTGTACTTGCTTGAAAGTTGAAAGTCTTTATTCCTCAAGCACTTAATCAAGTGGAAAGTTGACTTGCATAGGGACACATGAATGTCTATGAATTGAATCCTTGAACGTGTCAATGGACTCCTTTAAATCCAAACTTGTTCCATGTCCTTGCTTGATGAAGGCTTGACCTTGAAATAATTCTTTCATCTGGATCCTTGAATTTTCTTTCCTTTGTCCCAGCTTTGAAGTGCATTATCTCAAAGTGTTGTCATTTGAACTTGATCGCTTTAGGCTAGTCCTCTTTCATTTCTATCCTGGGTTTTGAGCTTGAACTTGTCTTCCACCCTCTTTTCTTCACTTCCATGCAACAATCCCTGCCTTTGATCCAAACACGATTGATGGTACAAAGCTCGAAATTAGTAAGGCAATCAGGGGCTTAAACAAAATAATAAATTTCAGACTTAAAATCCTTGAATTAATCTTTGAATTCCATGCAATAACTTAGTAATTCTATCCATAGAAGATCATAAATAGCATAGGCACTCAGATTAGAATCCTAAGACAACAAAATGATCAACATTGAGCCCAAAAATAATAAAATCAGACCTTGTTGAATTATGATATTTCTGAGGAAAGTCTGTGGATAAGTCTGAAAATTAACTAGAGATTGGTCCTAACAACTCATCAAGCTCCACCATCATGATCCATGGATTTAAATGTAGACCATAGATTAAAATCATGAACCAATCATGCCCAAAATTTAACTTTACCATTAAGGCCAACTCAGATTGTTTGAGGTCACACCTGCAACTACTTCCCTCTGGATGAATTCAGTACTCAAACCTGATGATTTAGATGCAAAATAACCCCCCAATGACTCAACAACAACTTCTTTTGTGATTGGATGAGAAGATGAATTATGAGGATTTTCTTAAAAGTCGCCCCTGTTATAGAAGTTTGTAGACGTAGGTCTGCAATGTAGGGTTTTCAGACTTTTAAATGGTTTAAAATGACCCCCAAGATGCAATTATAAAGCTTACAACAAAATTAGATTAGACAGCCGTCATAAAACAAACCCATATTTTAGAAAAATGATTCTCAAAAAAATTGTCTTCAAACTTTTTCTCATAACAATGTTACCTCAAACCCCAAGTGACCGAAATTGAGTGGAAATGATAGGCTTTGGCATGGGGACTAATCAGAAAATGAGTACTGGGGGCTTTGAGCTCTCAAAGAATTTATATGAATTTTCC
Source organism: Chamaecyparis obtusa (assembly GCA_027943335.1). NCBI lineage: Eukaryota > Viridiplantae > Streptophyta > Pinopsida > Cupressales > Cupressaceae > Chamaecyparis > Chamaecyparis obtusa. The sequence goes on from BSBK01009106.1 coordinate 619,015, forward strand.
AAAAATCACCTTTGTCCTTGGATGCTTCAGACTTAATGTCTGAAGACAAAGGTGTTTCAAACCTGCAATTAGCTTTAAATGATGAAAGGAATGATGGCAAAGGTCTGCAATAAAACTATGGATCAGATTGTGAACAAAACAAACCCAAATTTATATCGAAAAATGCAATTTTCAGACCCGGTCTTCAGATATTCACTCACAGTATTCTCACCTTATTGTCTTGGTGATTGAGAATAATTGGAAAAGGTGGGCATTTGGTCAATGATTATTCTGCAAACAAGTTTGGGCAAGTTAGACCCTTAGATTATTTTCTATGATTTTTCAAAAAAAATCACCCCTATTCATGAAGTTTTCAGATCTGGGCATGCATACCTCAGATTTAGCCCTCTAATGGCATCCAAATCGATGCCCAAGGATGGGGGACTGGTTTAGAATGAGTGCTTGGGAATTTGGGCACTTGAAAAAATTTCTATGAATTTCTGAAAAAAATCGCCAATATCAGAAGTCTGCAGATCTTGGACTAATAATTTCTTGCCTTTGGCCTTCCAATGTCTTCCAATGCCTTAAAAAAAGTTGCCTTAATGCTTGCAATCAGCTATGGATGGAAGGAGAAGTTGGAAGAAGTGGAACAATTCAAGGATGAAGTTTGTTTCTCATGGAGTCTTGCTTCAAATTTCAGCTTGCCTTGCCTTTGTCTTCCAAAATTATTCATGTTTATTACAGCAACACTACTCCTTTTATACTTGTTTTTGCCTCTTACTTGTTTTCCATAAGCAATGTGGGATAAAAGATTTACCCCCTTCTAGAAAGTTCTAATTTGACTTTATTAATTTTCCCCATTATATTAATTAATTAATGAAATAATGCTCTCATGGGGAAAAACGATCCATGCTAGGACCTTCCAAATTTGGCTGTCCATAATCTTCACTCATCCACGCAAGCATTCAAACTTTAAATCCATCCATGCAAGGTGGGAAAATCGTCCATGGTATGTACAAGCTTCTTTTCATACTTAAATTTTTTTTAATCTTCATTATGTCCTCAAGGGGAACTTTGACCCTAGTAGACATTTCCCATACTTAGACAAATTTCAAAGTTCCGTACTCAGTCCTTGGGGAAAAACGACCCCTGTCTGGACAAGTTCCAGACTTACAAAAATTTCTAGCCTTAGAGTTCACTTTTGGGGGAAACACGACCCCTATATAGATTTTTCAAACACTTGGAAAAACTTTCAACTTCCATCATCCAAAGTGGTGGAAATTCATAGCATGCTTGGATTTTGGCCTCAATACTTGAAATTTTTTCACGAAAATGCCAAAATAAGTAAGGAATTTCGTCATAAGTCTGGATTTTGGCCAATATAAGTAGGGAATTTCATCATAAGTCCAAATTTTGGCCAATTTAAGTAGAGAATTTCATCATAAGTCCGGATTTTGTGTATTTTTATAAAGAAAATTTGATTTTCCTTAGGATATTGGCAATTTAAAATGTGGAAAATCAATTTCTATAAGAATTTCAAGGCCCTTATGCATGGAATATGCCTTTATGTGAAATTTTGGACTATTTGATTAGCCAAAATTTAAATACAGTTAAGATTTTACATTCAACCCACTATAACTTGACCTTGAAGGACTCCAATTTTAACGTTCCCACTTAAAATCGCAACTTGACCATTTGATTTATATACCACCCCTCGATCCTTTAAAGCTCTCAATTGTCAAATTCATTGCAAAAACCTTACTAACCTAATGACTGCAAGAGAAAAGAGGGGGTCCCATTTGCAATGGGGTGATGATGTGAAAACCTCACAACAATACCTTTTTGCAGCAAAAAGGAAAATGAGAAACAACAAACCAAGATAGACACTTTTAAGAGAAAAAACTTCTTGTGTTTTTGGTTGTCTATTGAGGTTGCTACAACTTTCTCCTATGTTTAACTAGGATAATCATTTCCCACATCTGTATCCTCATTATCATAATAGAGGGTGGCATTGTACAATTTTCATGTTGTTAATTGATAAAGCTTTGGCATAGCCAGTAAAGCACATCAAAGCAATCGCTGTGAGAATCTACAAGTGGAAGAACTGTATCAAGGAAAATCCTAGTGAGATCTGTTAATGTTTAGTAGCTAGATTGGATTCTAGCTCTCATTATTTTAATTAGGAAAATTAAAATAATTAATTAATTATTTTAATTAAAGATTAATTATTTATTTTTGGAGAAATAAATAAATAACTTATTATTTAATTAGGAGAATTAAATAATATATTGAATTGAGAGATTATGTATTTAATCTAGAAATTAAATATATATATTGGAGAATTAATATTATTTATGGATTGATTATTTATTTAATTAGGAAAATTAAATAAATAGTTGTGAGTTAAATTATTAAGTTATATCTTTAATTTAACTTAATATATCGAGCTATTGTATTTATAAATACAATAAATTTAATATCGTTTAAGGGATGGGCCCTTTTGCTATGTTTAAAATGTTTATGAAGATCTAGACGTTACTTATAGGACCTGTCCTATATTTGATTATCTCACCTTTGGCGCCAAGATAAATGTAAAGTGGGGTTCCAGATCTGGGCCGACTCAGGAGAGAAGATGCCTATATACATGGCACACTTTGTCATTCATTAATCAATTAAATTCGGTCAATACACTTGTGAGTTAAGTCTGCCCAACAACAAATTTCTTCAGCAGCATCCGATCTTTCCCAGGTGAATGCTGACTTGATCCAACAGCAAATACATACTGCGATTTGCTCTAAACAGTGATATGCAGCCACAGCGAATTCATTTACTCACAGAAAATTGATTCATACACACAGCAAGTTGATTCATACACATAGCGAATTGATTTGTACACAGCCATCTATCATCAGGCCTTTGATTTGATCAGTACATCTTGGAGATCTTTTGCAGCAGTTATGATATCACCTTCATTGATGAAGGGCTTGGTGATTGCATAGTTTATGTCATTTGATTTGCTTCATTGATCTTCGATCATCAGCAAATCTGGAATAGTGTTTTGGGTCAGAGATCTGTAGCTGTAACCTTGTGAAGCAATAATAAAGATCTCGATTTGAATGCTGGGTTTTTCCTCCAAGAGGGAGGTTTCCCAGGGTAACTTCTCTGTGTTGTGTCAATTTTGATTTGTTATTTATTTAATCTCTAACCTAATTGTTCATTAGATCTGATCACTAAAATTTAACAAGATCTTGCAAATTTACGTAAGATTTCAACAAAGTGACCTTGCTTTTGCGAGAATCTACCATTTTTCTTTACTACTGTAATTTTTTCAAGTACAAGGGACTTTGTCCAAGCCATGTAACCTCCAAGGAGTAGATTTCTAAACTTTGAGAGAATCACTTAACAAAAGTACTGCCTTTGCCTTTAGTGAAGCAACTCAGTGGAGTTTCTAATGAATAGCAAATAAGGAAAATACTCAAAAGAAGACTGATGGTTGTGCAGCAGTATTTAAAATTCATGAAATTACAAGCCACTGGTTTTTAGCAAATTTAGCAAATTACTTGAACCCCTTTGTTGGGCTTAACTGTGGAACATACTACAAGATTTGTGGTAAAGAATCCTTGAAGTACAGGAGGTTAATTTTTTCTTGATTGCAGAAAAACCAAAACAAAGAACTGTATCATCCTGCATTTAATAACATTCTTAAGTTCAAGGGCTTGACATGGAGATAAGTCTTGAATTATGAAAATGATGGCTTGTCTACCAAAAAAGCAGCTTGTGACATCCCATACAACAAGGAAATGCCTAAAGAATAACACATGAAACCTTTGATAAGTTGATGGTTAATGTCAGGAAACAAACATGTAGTTGACTCTGATTTAGAACTTTCAACAAGTATGGAAAGAAGAACTACTTGTATCAGGAAACATGAAAAATGGAAGGTATTGTTTCTTTTATACATTCATTATCACAAGAGGGAGACCTTAAGAAAAATTGCAATGCAAGTCCATAGGAGGTTGAGAAAGGGATCAAGAGATATCCTGAAGATCCAAACACAATTTCAAATTGGAAGTATAAAGCCACAATAAGAGATTTTAGTTTTTACTTCTCAAGTTCCAAGTAAAACAGAAAGAGGTCAAATATTAATCACCTGAAAACTCCTATTAAGTCAACATAGCCCAACAGTGAATATAAGAGCAATGATTTTAAAGAAGCACCAAGAAACATCCTGTTATAAGAACACTCAATGTTCAGAAAAGTAGAGTGTTCCTGCCTTCAAAGCCATTCAACCAGAATACATAAAGTATGAAGAGCCTACATGAGATTGTAACTTGTTGAGCTCTAAGAAGTAACTTACTTGAGTCTTTTCGAACAAAGAAGGTGAAGTATAGTGAGAACTTTTACAAGATAGATGCCACATTATTACCTGAGGCTAGAACTCACTCTTCACTTAGAAGAGTTATTTGCAAAAAGTAAAAAAATTCAGAAGCATAAGAATGAAGAATCCGAATTCTGAACCTATTGATGATTTTCATACATAATAGCAAAACACAAGAGCAGATTCAATGTTGAAATTTTGAATCTCTAAATCCCATTAATCTTAGGACGGAAGAAAGAGATTTAACTCTTTGTCAGATCTGTCTATTTACATCCAAAGGCCAATTCATAAAAGTTAAGTGTATCAAATCTTTCTACTATAATACTGTTTAGATCTTATAGCTCTTGTTCAAACCTTCTAGTTCTATTTAGTTTATAGCCTTTGTTTTTAGTTAGTTTCCCTCTCATTAAGATTAAATAAAGAAAAATAGCATTTCTTGTCTCTCTATTTCAATGAATATTTTAGAGCATGTTATTTAATTAACAAATGTAAAGCTAAAGACTATTATCATGAAAAGTATCACCCACATAATCCATGTTATATCAAAATATTTAACGGCAGAAGATAAGAAAAAACATCAAACCACTGGTGGAAGATGCAGTATAGAGTATTGTAATTCTATTTGTAATGTTATACATTTTGAGGTCTTAGATTGGGAGAAGATGGAATTGAAAAAATGTTATTTTGCACCATATATCTTGGAACCAAGGCAATATGGTAGATAATTGAGTAGTTAGTTAAGCTTGCAATGAACTACTAATACTTCCATAGACACATAAATAAAACAGTGGATTAAAAAATAGAAAAAGGAAAAAATGTGCAATTAGGAACCGCACAAATCAGATTGGCTGACTTTACAAATGCAAAAGGTAAAGAGCAAAAAGAAGAAACAACTGGATAAATAATGCCTAGTCCCATAAGTAACTTTTATTAAGAACAAATGGGGGCTTTAAATGATCGGGAAAAATAAGCTCAACTTCAGTGTATTAAAAATTGACTTTACAAGGCCGAAAACCAACACATGAATAATTCAATTGCTGAATAATTTGAGCATTCCCTGGCTCACACTATGTAGTGCGTTCCTTACAACCTTTGACAGTGCCAGCACATGTCAATACCTTCCAATAATATTCCACTTTCACGCATGAGAATGCATCCTTTTCAAGTAACCTTTGGTTATCAGCTTCCTCCTACAATTTTTAAATTGCTAAAGCAATACTTTATGCCAACATCCTCCAATAAAAAGTTAAAAACATCCTCCCTGCTCATCATTTTCTTACTCTATAACTTTCAAACATTCCTCCATCCAATGTCAACAATGGCTTCAGAAGATTCCATGTTGGCTCACTATAATGATATTCAGTTGGTCGTCATAAAACCAGCATATAATGGCAATCCTGAGTGCTTCCAACATCAGTAGAATTACATCACTAATGCTTTATATAAAATCACGAGTATTAAAAAGGAATTTTGCAAAGAGAATACATTCACATGAAAAAATTCTTATCTTGGTATCATCTGATTAAGGTACAGCTGTCATATGTATGTCCATCATGCAATCTAACTTTTCCTAACAATTGGAATTTGACCTGGAATGTCTTGTACTGTACAGAGAAAACTGACGGGCAACTTGATAAGCTAAAGAATTGTCAACAGAGATGACAATGAATTTGGCACTTGGGTTGCTCATATTCTGTAAGCTGCTTTGCTGCTCCAAACTCAGACGATTCGCACCTAAAGAAAAATGGAATGCTTTTGGGATGATTAGAAAAAAAAGTTTAAGAGTAACATCCATCATGAGATACCAATATATGAATCTGATCATTCCAAAAGAATTGTAAACCATGTGCATAGAATTAGCGTATTGATTGGGAGTGAAAAGGAAAGACTCCGAAAAATCAGACTACGTGCCATCATGTCACTAACCAGTCCAGGAATCTATGCATGCACGATGATTAGACAGGTTAAAACTTTTAAGTTAAGTCTTGAGAGCCCTGAGAAAAAACACAGGAAGAGCTTCTATCAAGGAAAAATTCACATAACTTTGTAATAAGACAATAGAAAGAGATAACAGGAAAAAATGGGCATGTGAATATCATCTGAATTATGTAAATCCATTACTGGAATACATCTTTCATGAATGCTTAAGATGTTGATTTTTAGGAAAATAGGTAACGGTTAATTCTCAAAAAGAAATTCCTCTACTTTTAAAGCAATGTAGAAATATGATAGCTGTAAATACAATATAATACAGTATTCATGAACTCAATTTTAACTCCTGAGAAGAGGAGAAAAACAAACTTATCAGAATGATCCTCCATTCTTGCAACAAAATAGAACTCTCAAGTTTCAACTTGCAAAGGATGCCCTTCAACTGCTGCTGCTTAAAAAGGTCAAGTGTGTGTGCAAATGGAGTCTCTTCAGAATCATTCAACATCCTAAAATTATCTTAGTAGTGAATTATACACGAACTGGTGATGCATAGAATCAATGACTCAAATTCAGGTGAGACATGATAAGCAAAATGACAATCAATTATACTTGGAAACTCAAGAAAGGGAATTTATGCTCTGTAAAGGAACATCCTTGTCAAAAAGCTATAGAATAAAATGGCAGCACATAAAGAAGACACGTCGAAAAAAGACATAATGTTATGTAAAAAAGAGACTAAAGTAGGTCAATGGCTCTTAAAAAGACATTTGGAAACATTAGAAAAGAGCTAGGGTGAAAAGGTAACCTAAGATCTGAAAAATAACTAAACACTAGAGGGAGCTTAAGGTGTGAAAAACATGTAAACACTTGAAGAAGCAAACATAAAACAGGGGTAAATAGGAATAGGATATGTTATAATGCTATAGTCAGTTTCTCTAAATTTGAAAACATGCACCGATAAAATGTTACCTTCAACCCAAAAACCAAAGAATATTCCTTCACATTTCAACAGTCTGCATTTTTTATGTATACTACATTATTAGTGATTACCGTGTTGAGTTTCCATTTTATATGTATAAGAAAACAAACTTTTCCAACAAACAATCACTTGGTTGTGTATCTTTCTTTGGCCTAGGGACCACAAGTGATTCCATACAATGTGTATACAAATGCTCCTCCTTAACATTGAAAAAGTTACGATAACTACTCCTGCAGAGGAAGTTACTAAATATTCATGAAACTCATTAAAAAAAGCATCAACCAAAAATGGCAACCACTGCAAGTGCAATAAAATTGTAAGCAGGAAACTGTCATTCCAGATATTTGTCTTGTTCAAGAAGGGACAATCACACAAAAGCCTTGCATGTAAGCTGTAACTACAAATGAGTAATTTGAACCAAATTCAGTTCAAAGAAAACCTTTGCATTGCAATTGTCTTTAACTTTAAGTATTGTCAAGGTGAATCACGTTGGAGTTATTTGTTCAACCCCACAAGCCCATGAATCACCTGCAAGCAAAACACCTATCACATTCGAAGAGAAGAAGCCATGACTAATGCTATGCAACAATGACAGAGAATTGATCCAAAAAGGAATCTGATATTGAGATTAATATGTAAATGAATTGGATAGATTACAATGAATAAATGACTTGCTTTATAAAAAGAAAGAGAAACCTAATCTAAAATTCGGAAACTAAAATTAGCTCAAAAAATTAAAGGTTAGCTCAACTAAGTGAAGCTATTATTAGCCTACTCTAATAAAAGGAAAAAGCACCTAAGTTTAGCTTAAGTTAATAAAGGAATTAAAGGACAAATTATTTAAATAATTTGATAATGTCCTAATTACTCCAACACCCCCCCATCCCCTCCCTTAATATTAACATAAAGAGTGGCTAAAAATCTAAGATGAATGCAAAGATGCAAGCATGACTGGATCCCAACAACAAGGCCTGATTAGGTACCCATGTACAAACCAATGCAACTCTCACATAGTAAAGGAGAAAAACCCTGTAGGAAAAAACTCCTCTCCAAAAGAGAGAAAAACGAATAAAACAGAGTGCATGTGACAAGAATGAATGGACTTAAGATGTCCCCCCAAGTGTTGAATTGGTCACATAAGTGCAATGAATTCCCCCCATAAGAGAGAATGAAGCTAGGAGTCCCCCCAATGAAGAAGTAGCTCCTGTGCCAATGATGAATGCCAAAAGACAGAACATGATCCACTACCTACAAACAATATTTCTCCCCTTAAGAAGAAACAAATCCATTAGAGATAGGAAAAGCCACACCCATAAATTGGAAGAGATAGGAATCCAAATCCAAACTATGTGTGCCTCTAGACTGCTCAAATGTCGCCATGCCTATGAAAGATGATGATGCCACAAACCAAATAGGTGCATGCCTAATCAATGTAGAAGGTGACAATCCAACACTCTACAAAGACAGATGTAGAATGATCTACATGTGCGATGAAGATGGGTTGACAACATTGATGAGGTTGTCAACAAAGAGAAGATGAATGTCCTCTAGATGATCCTCTAAATTTGCAATATGAGACTCGAAAAACAAGGATGACATGTCCACTAGATATGAATCCCAAGTAGTTGTGCTTGGAAGAACAATATCCTGTTGCACTGAATCAATGGGGGCCATACATGTGTGAATGACAATCTGATCAAAAACAACAAACGATGATAAAAATTGAGATGGTGTCTAAACATGAGTGAGAATTGAGAGACATGTCTCTAATCTATTAGGACATAAATGACTTGTGATATACTCAAGTATCTCAAAAGTACCACGATCATAAGGTATACAATCTACATGTGCAAGGGGAATGAGGCAATCTACTACAAGATCCTCAGGAAACAGAGACATGAAAGTCTCCAGAGATCTCCCAAAGGCGAGTCCAAAGTGTGTGGGGACAATCAATGTCCAATAAAGCATGCATAGTGTCATCATCGACACTAGAACCAACCACTCCTACAATATGGTCATTAATGATCCTCCAACCATGCTTACCCCTCTCTAAAGTCTAGTTGAGGGACAAGTCCATATAAATAGGGCAAAAAGTCAAGCCATCTAAGATGTGTCCAAATGCCCTCTTGCCAAGACTCATAATTGCCCTTTGTCGGGCCAATAACAGAAGGATGACTAAAAAACTCATGATTCCTCCTCAAAATGAAATAATCAAGCCCCAAAAACCTCACAGTACATATAAAGCAAATCAAACAAATCCCTCTCCAACAAACATACCATTCCAAATGCCAAAATGTCCAAGCAATCAACCAGATAATGAAAACACAAAAACCTGAATAACATATACCGGAGGAAAAATCTAGAAAAAGTACATGTATAAATTTGAAGTTGTAAATCACCTTTCTAATGCCACAAGAATCACAAAAATCCAAAATATTGGTGAAAAGTTATGAGCTCAAGCTGAAACTGAAGATCTGTCTTTGACTAAGTAAAACAAAATTTTGGAATTGAATCTATAAGTGAAATCACCACCACTGGAAAGTGCTCGGAAATACCGTTTCAATGATTTCTTGTTTGCCCAATTTTGACACCATATGCAAAAAGTAATGGCAAATAGAAGAATAGGCTAAATTTAGCCAACTAATAATCAGTAGGCACAGCTCTTCTAATCAGATTTTTGTAAAATCTGCTCATTGCATGCAATATCTGATAGATATCCAAATGGTTTTTCAGGCAAAGAACATAACCCAAAAATATTTTTTTCTCAAAATCTGCAGAGAAAAAGTTATGGCCGAATCTTGATTTAGTGTTTTTTTTTTAAAAAATTTATGCTATTTTTAGCTCCTTTTTCTTTTTTTGATTTTCTTGCAAAATTTGATGAATATTGGTAAACTAAGAGTGACCCAGATGGTTTTTTGTGGTTGTGAAGAAAACTCAGAAATGGTTTTTCTCCTAAATGAGTCAATTTTTCTCCTTGAGGTTGTATCTCTCAGAAAATAGACAGGAACTTCGCAAATCTGGTGCTCTAATACAATGTTGGAGTTATTTGTTCAACCCCACAAGCCCAAGAATCACCTACAAACAAAACGCATATCACATCTAAACAAAAGAAGCCATGACTAATGCTATGCAACTAAAAGAAAGAATTGATCCAAAGAGGAATCTAATATTAAGATTAACTTGTAAATGAATTGGATACATTAGCTCAACTAGCTGAAGCTATTATTAGCCTAATCTAATGAAAGAAAAAAACACCTAAAACTAGCTTAAGTGAATAAAGTAATTAAAGGACCTAATTAATTAAATTAATAGATAATGTCCTAAATTCCTAATTACTCCAACAAATCATCGTTTTATGGCTAAAGAACGATGACAAAGGTACCTATACATGAGATATTGATCTCAACTTTACAATTCCAGACAAGCACTATGTTGCTATCTATGGTTCATACAACAATATCAAAATGATATGGATAGTGAAATACAACAAGTTCCTATCAATGACAAGCATTAGGTTTCCTGGCAAAAAACTGGAACCTCAAAGAAAAGAATTATGTGATTCAGCCTATTATTTAGGAAAAAAAAAATTTAAAAAAAAATATCCCTTAAAATGCTTCAAGAATAAAATACCACTCATCAGAAAAAAGCATGTCCATTCAAAATTTATCATCTCTCATAAGGGTGCATAACTTGTATTTGTTTGGATATTTAAGCTAGGTGTGTTGTTATTTGTAAAGTCTGCACTCTTCCATTGTTTACGTAGTCAGTTCCAGTTGTGGGTTTCTGTTAAATCCTGATAACTTGATCATATTAATGTTCTGATTCTTCAGATTAGACAGATCTAAAATGCATGTAATTTCCTTTATATATGGCCTCATGATAAATACATCTCCCTAGAACAGATCGGCGATTTGCTAGGCATATTCATATGCCTTGTATTTGACTATTATAGTTAATTATAATTAACTATTGGTTAATGGACAAAGGCACCGATTTGTAGAGGAATAGGTTGTTTCATGGAGGGCTGACCTAGAAAGGGTGTCTTATGAAAAGACAAGACCCTTGGTTAATATATAAATAGGAGCAAGATTGTGGATAGAGGACACACAATACAATCTTAAGTCTGCTCTTCTAGCAATCTGCTCCTTAGCGATTTAGTGTAGAAATAAAATATAATTTTCAGAATTTATTGTAGACTTCCTAAACAATAACATTCAGCCCAGAATTGTAGTAGATCGATTTGCAGCAAGGTATTAATACTCCATCAGTATTATATCTTCAGAATTTGCAGAAAACTTACAGTTTCTGCATTTAATATCTTGTTAAATATCTTAACAAGCCATAAAATCCTTTATTTCCATTGGTGGGCGCATATTTTCTAGTCCTGCTGTTGACAGCATATTTGTTGCCTGATTCCTCAATAAGATGCATGGCAGCCAATAATATTCAAGGGTCAATAAAGTCATACCATCGAACATCGACTATCACAATACAATTATAAGCTACAAAAACAGCAGACATATTGTCACTCACAGGAAAATTTACAGTAAAATATCTAATATTGTTCCAGTTCTTAGACATGACAATTTGCTTGAACCATCTAGCATATTGCATGGGAAGTTTGAATAATAGAAATTACAAAAAAACAAAATGACATAATCTATCTAGATCAATTGCTTCTCACAGGAAGACAAATACATCATATAAATCATGAAATTCTAGAGCTACACAAAATAACAGAAACAAAAGCTCAAACTAACTTGGCTTAGCCTGGTCATCATATAAGTAAAGACAAAAACACTTGTGGCACCATTCATTACATGCAGTATACATAGGATTTATTGAAATGCTATGCTAAACATTTGGTTTGACAAATGACAGTCATTTTGTAGATGCTTAAGCTATTATTCAAAAGAAAAAATAGATTGAATTCCTATTTGTAAGCAGAAAAGGGATGGATGTATACAATTTGACTGAAAAACTGGACAAACTCAAAAAATAATAAAAGGAAAAGTTTATGCATGGTAAAAGACAAAACAATAACAAGCTCACAGCACAGATGAGAATGAAAGAGAACGATAAAACTTACTTAGATATTAAGCTCCAACCAGACATGTGAGTTAGCAGCAACAGCAATATAGCATTTTTGATATGCGATTATGCACTTTGCTTTGGCATCATCTTTCTGACACAACCATGCATCTGAAAATTGAACAAAAATGCACAATACCATCCAAACAAATAAGAGCTTCACAAAATGTTTTGCAAAATTGACAGAAAATGAGAAGTCGGACCCTCTTACAGATATATTTAAGGTATTGGTTACAATAAAGACATATAGCCATGTTTATCAAGGCCAATCAAAGCAATACAGATTCAAAACCTCTGCAAGCACAATGCTAAACCATACAAATCATTCCTGTTAAGGCCATTCATATTTGCTTAAAAAACATCCAAAGATTCATGACCAAACCACCACCAAAATATTCTGTTGTGAACTTTGATCATGCATGTCATATTAATTTTTTAACTATTCTACTACAGCACGCTTAATGCTGTAGAACAATTTCGGCAAATCGTCACACATCTTAAGTTTAAATATAAATGCAAGAGAATTAAAAAAAAATTGCAGTAAACTCACAAGGTCAATCTATTGAATTCATCTCCTGCCTGTCATCAATGTTGACGGCTGCATTCAAATCATCGTGCATTGTCCGTCGAGTTTCAATTGGCTGTGATTCAAGAAACAGCACAACATCTCTCATGTGGCTATTGACCATGCTGTGAACATTAGTAGCAACACTGTTCTGTGCTGATAGATCTGTCAGGGCATTGTTCACATTTGTTCTGGGGCTGGAAGTTTTATGTCTCTTGGCAATCCTGTCAACAGATGGAACTGCCTGTGGTTGGGGGTTCTGTAAACCATGACAGTGTGCTTCTAACTGAGGCACAGGCTGAAGTAGACCCTGATTCGATAAGTCAGTCAATCCTTTAAGATCATGTTGCATGCGAGTAGCATGCACTATTGCATGATCAAGAACAATAGGATCATCAGGTGGATTTTGCAATAGGCTTAGCATTATCTGACGATATGTCTGGAGGGACAATGAGGGCCTGGCTAAGTGATGATTGCGACATACAATGTTAACTTTTATGACATGCTTACAGAGGTTGCCTAACCTTGACCAATTACAATCACAGAATGCGAACTCCGAGCCTGGATTCCACACAATATATGCTCGTGTACGATCACTTTGGCAAACAACTTTAGCATAGCGAAGATCATCTTCATCTAGTAGAACATCTCCATCTGGAATCTGTATTGCCCTTTGCCATGAAGTGGGAACAATAAGTTCATCTCTTATTGTTCTGAAAGATCCACTTTCTTCAGCATACTGTTCAAACCAGTAATAAGAATGCACCTCAGTAGTTAGAGTATGCACTAACCAATCCACTCGCTGAAATGCATCAACCAGCAAGTCATTCAGCAATTTTGGTTTCAGCCTAGCATGGTATGCCTCAATAGCCCCATGCATCTCCTGATTTGCAAGTGGCAGAGTCCTCATTGCAGTGACCCATATTTCTGTAAAAAACAATATGATGTTAAAAATCAGCATTATCAAATGTCAAGATTCTCCATGGCACCATCGAGAGGAAAACATAGAACTGTTGTAACAACAGTTACCTATTTTTGGCAGCCATTTTATCTTAAAGTACTCCAAGAAAGCATTTTGATCTACAAATACTTGCATAAACTCCTCTACAGCATCCATGGCAGTGGGTCCATTCCGTGTTGTATACAATATGGTTCCGAGGCGCTTAAACATCTCACGTTGCACATCAATGTGGCTACATCTTTTAATAATATTTCTTAGCCATGCACGACGAATGCGCCACAGGCATAATAAAATGCGACATTGAAACACATCTCTGCAAATAAAAACATGAAGGTCAAGAACTCTGAGAACATCATATTTTGCTGCAACAACATATAGTTACATTCTTTATGCTGAGTCGGGAAAACACACCTAACTACAGAAATATCTGTAGCTGCATCATCAATCATAAATGCATAAGGCTTCCATTTGGGGTCCTTGGAGCGAGCTCTATCAGAAAATGCTCCCATCCACTTGTGAATACTATGGCTTGCAAAACTAGAAGTTATAATCCATGCAACAGGAAGAGCATTTTGATGTACGTCAAAGACCAACAAAGTATACAATGGATACTGCATATACAATAGCCAGGGTTATAAATTGCACATATATCTATATGAGTAGGATTAAGAGAATGTACATAGGAAGTGCGGAGGGAATTACAGACCCTGAGTTTTTTAGTCCCAAAGGTAGAGTCAGCTGCTATATAACTATTATGACCAAAGCGAATCATCTGCTGCAATTGCCATTCTGTTTGAATCCCCAATATAAAGGGTTCGCTAACAGAGTAATCTTGATAGAAAAATACATACTTCTGATGGCGTTGAGCCCATGTCCTTATACTTAATAGATCATTTGAATCCAGTTCATACGTAGATTGTCGGATAACTCTCTCCATGTTCCGAACATCATTCCTAGTGAGAAGATCATCACGATTGCTAGGACCCCCATGTTTCTCCACTTCCTCACTATGATTTTGCATTATGTTATCCATTGAAATACCAATATATAGCATTGACATAATGCGTTGACGAAGCTCATCTGAAATTCGAGGAGCATACATGGCCCGTGTTCCAATGGCATCTCTATCAAGTGACCCATGACAAGGTGAAGCTGTCCTGTCTACATGATTCCTTTGGTTATATATCATAAGTGCAATAGATGGGCGAGTGTATAAGCGCTTTACTGTGAAATGGCACAGGCAGCCTCTCATCATATGCCTCCGTCCAGGCCTACTTCCTTTCCCAGATGATGGTTTATTGTTACTACCATCACCTGACCCAGGTTCACTATCCCTGTAGTCCTCTGGACCATATGAGCACCAATATCTGCATAGATGTGAAAATTTAAGAGAGAGAAACCACTTAAATGAAGACATGTTAAATAACTTAGTAGTTACAACAGTAATATGTTAATGTTAATGCAATGAAAGATTCAAAGAACTTATATTTCATAAAGCTTGAAACTCACATGGTATACTCAAGATAACCATCAACCCTAGGCCTACTCAAGCTGCCTTCTGCTCTCTTCCTCCTTGATTCAATGCGGAAACTTGCAGGACAATCAGCATTAGTTGATTCTCCTCTCACAAAATCCCCAACCCTCGAAAATGGTATGAGAGCAATATCATCACCACCTTGACGACCACCTTCCACCTTGACCCAATTCAGATGAGCTGCGGAAAACTCTGCACAAGGTGGATCTTGCACAGGAAGGTTAAGAATATCCTCCATTCTTGGTATCTGTATACAACAAACCAGAAAATACCATATATAAGTAACAACAAAAACATAAAAACTTTCAAAATAGTACAGCAAACCTTCTAGCCAAGTAATATTACAGAATTAGAAGAATACTGTGCAAACTTCCTCTATACGAGGCACTATAGAAGATATAAAAGGGGATAACATTATTGACACAAAAAACAGAATTGAAGCTAAAGTTACATAAGTCACATCACACACCAAGACACTTGGCATCTAGACTGCACAAGTATTTTCACAGCTCTACACTTATAGGCAAATCACATTTTTTTTTTTAAAATCTGAAATGCAGCCTACTAATCGTGGATCTATTCTTTACACATGAAAACAGGGTGGTAACTCCAGAAATGAGTGCTAGGCATGATAGAAATCTACCATTGAATTTCTTCCCATATTTATGTGTTTGCCCTGCATTTATATTAATCTCAGATTTGATGGCATCTGCGGCAATTTTGGCTGCTAAACCAATTAATGGAATTGCCATAAAAGCATCATCCTATTTAATGTTTCCACTGTTTTTATGCAAACATTGCAAATGCTGACAACAACCATAAAACCGCTGAATGTCTAGCAAAATCGTGTCCACATTCCACAGTGAGGAAACATATGCCCAAGATACAGAATTGCAAAATTCAGCCATGCTCATTACATTCTTGCTTATGATGTTCCTCTATTAAAAGCCATCCTCAAATGGCATCTTAAGGATAGAATGCAAGCATCAAATAGACATTGCCTCATTCAATAACACATCTATTTTGTTTGACAAAGATTGCTACCACTTTGAACAGATGAGGCCCAATCAGAACTCAAAAATTCATGATTTAAGCCTACGGTGATTGAGAACTGTCGCCCATAATGCTAGATTGTATAAGTCATGGATAAAATGATTGTTTATATTGTTTTAAGTTACTTTGTGGCTCATCCTCCACTAATATAATTCTCAAATGGCACTCAATGCAGTTTAATCTAAGGCCTTCATATGTCCTTTGATTGACAACTTCCATAGAAGAGAACCTAAATTGTGGGGGCATGATCTGTAGCCGTGTGCTGATATGAAGTCTACACCATGGATTGCACCATGTCATACAATATCCTATTGTTTGAAGACTTCTGCTAGTGCTTGCTAATTCCTTAGTAATCCATATTGACAGAGACATTCAAATGTATAATTCACCAACTCCGATTTACCTTTACTAATTGGTCAACCCAACACACAAATATGCTACTGAAATCAACATGCATAAGGCTCGAATTCAGGCCATGTTCATTATTGGCTTAATAAAATAAAAACCATTATTACCAACCAAAAATAATAATTATTAAATTAATTAATATTTATATAATAAATAAAATTAATTATTAAAAATTATATAAATATATAGATACTAGAAATAAATATTTATAAAAGCAATTCCAAACGTCCAAACTTGGACCAATAATATCAATTAGTTGAACAAAATGAAACCTAAATAAACTTTGGGTCCGGCAAACAGACTTACTTCGTTGGGAAAAAATTGCATTCCTAATGTTCATAGTTATTAATTATTTCGTCCGCACATGAGGAGTGGCGTTCCACTTTAAGGTGGCATTTTTGCCATGTGTCAACACCTTAGAGTGGTGTAAAAAGTTGTAAAGAGAATCTTGTGTCATCATGGTCTGTAAGAGCATCTTAAGACATTGTAAGATACGGATTACTTATCACAGATTCTTATTACATGTCAGAGCATAATCATAGAAAAGTTACATTTGAATCTTGACAAGCATTATGACAAGTCAAGAGACATCTTTGAAAAGGTTGAAAAAGACAAACTTGGATGCCTGAATTGGGAAGCTACATACAATGGATTCTATAACAGGCTATGGCAGCTATAAGAGTGTCTTCTAAAAATAGCCTAGACGACCATGATCAACTTGTGAGCTGGAATTTGGTTCCTTTTCGTGTCCCATGGTTTTGTAAAACCACCCATAATTTGTGGTTTGAGATTCGCCTATTTATTGGTGGAGATGGAGTATGGCAATGGATTGTTAGGTTGTTTAAAGGTATTGTGAGGTTGCCAGAATTTGTCCAAGTTGTATGTTGGTGATAATCTCATAAGGGTATGTCCCTAAGAGTGTATTGTAACTTTTGAAGCTGATAAACAATTGGTTCCTATTTTGGGGCGTGTGGTTTTTCTGCCAAAAAGGTTTTCCACGCATAAAACTTCATGTTGTGATATAGTGTGTTACTTTTCATGCGCTTTCTTTACTGTAATTGTATGGATCACAAATATCAACACGACTGCCGCCATAGGTTACTATAGAAAGAGTTCCTCTATACCTTGCTTCTTTCATTTGGTATCAGAACCTGATACCTCAAATTCTAGGTCTTAGATTGACGGTTTTTTATACTAATAATGGATTGAGAGGGAGGCTGCACAGAAGAAGTTTTGCTCTTATTGCAGGAAAGGATAACAAGCACATCGAGAATAGAAATGGAGATCTTGGGCACAAATTTTGAGTTGTGTAAGCTCAAAATGGAGGATATGCTCATAATCGAGATCTTGCACTATCTGAAACCATGCCTACTAGAATGAAACAAGAAGATTGGAATACAGAGGACCAAAGAGCTAAGGATTTCCCTAAACTGTCTGGTTGATTCAATGTTGCTAAATGTGCATGAAGAGACTAGTGTACCAAATCTTTAGAAGAACTTGGGTGAGATTTATCACACTAAATCCCTAGTAAACAAACTTTACCCAGGAAAGAAGTTATATAGCAGCTAGCCTTAGTATGTAGGACAGTAGTTATGATCAAGCATCCTAATTCATACAATACAATTGTGACACAATTGCACTATATAGTAGTGATGATGGAGGAGGAGGATCGGTCCATGACTTTGCTATGTTTCTTTGCCGAATTCATGGGACCACCTTGTCATGGGTATTGGGAGCACTACCACCAAATTCAAGATGGATAAGGTGGTGGCATTGTTACTTTCAAAAGAGATGTGGGGAAGGTTTCTAAATCTACCGAGGACTTTTTGTTCATGGAAGACAAAAAGAGAAAGGCAAGAGTAAGGACAAGATGTGAGACAAGTCTATATCCACTCATGGAAATCTAAATCTCTTGATAAGACCAAGACAAAATGTTGGCACTAAAACAAACCTAGCCATTTTAAAAGAAACTATGAGGATAAAAAGAAGAAAAATGATTTAGATGACTTAGGAAATCCTCCCAAGATGAGGGTGATGCCTTTGTTGTGATCTTGGCTACACATGCAACAAAAAATGTGTTGTTGACAGATTTTGGTGCCTCTTTCCACATAACCTCACATCGAGGGTGGTTATCAAGATATTAAGTATATGATGGTGGGAAGATGTACCTCAGAGATGACTACTCTCATCTCATGATTATTGGTCATGGAAGTCCATATTCAATTCACTAATGGATGAGTCGAGGGGATCAATGGGGCACTGCATTCCCCCGAGTCAACATAGAACCTACTTTCTATATATAAAATTAGTATTTCAGATGTGCAAGTTGTTTTCTCAAGTGGAGAGCACAAGATGGTGAGAGGGGTCATGGTGCTTGGTAAGGGTGTTTATCTAAGCCATGGTGCTTGGTAAGGGTGTTTATCTAAGCACTTTATTTCAGCTAGATGCATGCACAGTTCTTATGGTTCAATAAAGAAGAGATCCACAAAATCTACACCGTCACCATTGGATTCAATAAAAAAAAGAGGGGTTTGCATCCACTTCTATGGTTGTGCTTTCTAGGTACCTAAGGGAGCTCATGCTTTGGAGATGAAGCTACCAACAGAGAAGACAATGTTATGGCACTAGAGAATGAACCACATATGTGAGAAGGGACAAAGGACTCTCAAAAATAAGAATCTTGTTTAGGGGCTGAATAATTGAAGTTTTGAATTTGGATGTGACCATTGCATATATGGAAAATAGAACCGCATTAAATTTAACTCCAATTCTCATAGATCTATTGGGGTGTTGATTTGATTTGTACTAACGTATTTGGTCCTATTAGTGTTCCTTCAGATCTAAAACATGTTTATTATGCATCTTTCATTGTATATTTCCTTAAATGTAAATCTGAAGTCTTCATTCATTTTAAAGTTATTAAGGTTGTTGTAGAGAATCAAACTATTAGGAAGATTAAGATTTTGAGGACTGAGACTTTGTGGTAAGTTTTGTTTAGCAATTTGCAATAGATTGTGTGAGGATTGCGGGATAGAAAGTCATACAACAACATTGTATAGCCCTCAATTGAACAAAACTACAAAAAGAAAAAACAAGAAATTGATGGAGACAGCTAGGATTATGTTCCATGCAGTCGGCTTGAAACAAAAGTTTTGGGCAAAAATGATTGCCACAACTTGTATCCTAATTAACAAGTCTCCCACATCAACTCTTGTTGACAAAACACCCATGGAGGTGTGGTTGGGAAAGAGCCTTTATTTAAACATCTTTTAGTTTTTTGTTACAAAGTGTTTGCACATGTGCTTGGGGAGAAACAGTCAAAGTTGGAGAAGGTCATAAAATATGTCTTCATTGCCTCTAGAATCAGTGTGAAGGGCTACAAGGTTTGGGATCTTGTGGTCAAAAAACTTTTGATAGCAAATGTTTTATCTTTAGAAAAGTCAAACCTTCTTCAACAATATTGCAACCAAAGAAGGATGGAAAAAAAAAAAAGTGGCCCAACTACCACCAAAGACTAAGAAAGTTAAACCACAAGCTTGCAAAGGACCTGAAGAAGAGGAGAGCTCACCTAGTTCAAGGCAATTCAAAAAAAAAATTATAAAACCTCCACCTGAATCATTGAGGTGCACTCTGCAATAATAACAACCAAACAAGTATACTCATGATTGAAGATGTATTTTTGCTTTGATTACCGACACTAATGAGCCTAGGATTGTGAAAGCAAATAAGGTTGAATGATGCAAAATCCTAGTGAGTGGCCATAGATGAGAAGATGGCTACATTGAAAAAATAATGACACATGGGACTGAATAACTTTGTCTAATGGACAAAATCACATTGGATACAAATATGTGTTCAAGAGGAAGATTGGTTTAGAAGGCATTATTGAGAAGTACTACGAAAGATTGGTTGCAAAGGGATATTCTCAAATTGAGGGAATTGATTATAGTGAAATTTTTTCTTTCAATTGCTGAGCTGACATCCATTTGCTAAATTTACTGATCAGATTTAATTATTAACTTAGAATAGCAAACTGATAATCAAATCAGACATAGAAAACACAAAGACACAGAGACATTACCCTGGGAAACCTCCCTCTTGGAGGAAAAACCCAGCATTCAATGTAGATCCTTTTATTATTGCCTTTTGAAGTTCAATTTATAGACCTCAGCATGAGTATATAAAATCGCTATTCCTGATTTGCTGAAGTTCAAATATCAATGAAGCAAATCACAAAGTATTGACAACTCCAACCTCAGAATCGCTGCCCCAAGAGTGAATAGCTGAATACGAGGTTTTCTTGAAGTTGTTGGTTATGGATCCACATTCGCTGTCAATATAGATCGTTGAAGGTTGCATGTAGAAGAATAGATCGCGGCTTACACAAATCGTAGCTAATATGTTACAAAGCATCGCTGAACTTTCCATGAATTTTTTGTGTGTATCTATCAATTGAGAACCAATCTCAGTATATATGATTTCATATTGTAATTTGCTGGCCTAAGTCGGCACCATTTATTCTTGGCACCAATACATAATTATAACAATTACATTGGTATTTTAAAATGCACGATTTGGGGCCAGCCCAATATTAAATTAAATACAATAATTACGAGCCCAGTCCGATGATCTATATATTAATTTTAATTTCCAATTAAATTAATATAGCTAAAATCCGATCTAGCTATTAAAATCAACACTCCCTCTTAGCTAGGGAGGATTCTAGATAGATTCATTAATTCCTTCCATGAAATCCATCTTGCATACCCACAAAGGATGGATCTACCTTGCATTGCCCGCAGATGGTAAAAGAGGTCTTGCACCTCAAATCTTCTCCCAAAGAAGAATACAACACCACCTTGCATTGCCCGCAGAGGGTGGTGCCACCTTGCATTGCCCGCAGAGAGTGGGAGATACAATTAAATGTATCAATGATGCTGAGACTCCTCAGGTAGATCCATATTCTCCACAATTCCAAGCCTATCTCTGAAGTACTCAAACTTCACTCGAGTAAGAGGCTTGGTGAGAATATCTGATATCTGCTCTTCAATGCTGATATAGTTCAATTGGATGGCACCTCTCTATACCATGTCTTGAACATAGTGATAATGAGTTTCCACATGCTTTGATCCGTCATGAAACACAGGATTGACAAACATCTTTATACAACTTTGATTATCACAATGAATAACAGTAGGACCCAAAGGCTATCCAAACAACCCTGTGAGAAGCTTGCGAAGCCACACTGCTTCCCTTGAGGCAACACTAAAAGCAATATATTTTGCTTCAGCAGTACTCATTTCTACTGAGGATTGTTTCTTGCTGGCCCAGGAGATCATAGGGGATCCCAAATTGAAGTTCAATCCAGAAGTGCTTTTCTTGTCAATCACACTGCCTACCCAATCGGAGTCACAATATCCTTTCAAGGTAATGATGGTGTTGAGAGCATATCTCAACCCGTAGCCAATAGTACCACACAAATATCTCAATATATGTTTGGCTGCAATGAGATGGACATGCTTTGGTTCATTTATGAACTTGCTGAGAGCACTGACTGCATAACAAATATCTGGTCTAGTGTTAACTAGATGCATCAAGGATTCGATCAACTGCTTGTACTCAGTTGGATCTGCAAAATCAGACTCAGCAACACATACACTTAACTTTTTCAAGTTAGTTTCCATAAGAGTTAGCATAGGCTTGCAATCCATCATACCAAATCTTTTCAAAACATCTATAGTATATTTTCCTTGACTTAGGATAATCTCATTAGATCTTTGTCATTATTCTAAACCAAGAAAGTAATGCATTAGTCCTAAGTCCTTCATTTCAAATTCAATAGCTAATTCCTTCTTGTATCTAATAATATGACTTTCATTGTCAGTTAGAAACAAGTCATCCACATATAAAACCAAAATTAGCATTTCATCATTAAATATTTTGAAATAAAGATTCGGATTAGCATCATTCTTACAAAATCCTAAGCTTACCAAATATTTGTCAATTCTTTCATACCATGCTCAAAGAGCCTGTTTGAGTCCATATAGAGCTTTCTTTAATCTGCATACATGAGATTCCCTTTCATGGATCCCATACCCTTTTGGCTGCTCAATGTAAACTTCTTCCTCAATGACACCATTGAGAAAAGCGGTCTTTACATCTATTTGATGCAACTTCCAACCTTTAGCTGCAGCAATAGCTATAATAGATCTAATAGAAGTATATCTAGCTATAAGTGAAAAAGTTTGCTCATTAATCTATACCCTCCTTTTGAGAAAAACCACAAGCTACAAATCTAGCTTTATATTTTTCAATACTACCATCAGCAAAATGTTTAATCTTGAATAACCATTTAGAGGATACAATAGACTTACCTTTGGGCCTTGGCACAATTTCCCATACATCATTCTTGAATATGGATACATATTCTTCATCCATGACATCTCTCTATGCTTGTTGGTTCATGGCTTCTTTAGTGCTAGAAGGTTCGGTCTCAATAAGGTTGTACATCAATGTAACGTAGTTGGAGAACTTTTGAGGTCTCCTACTTTCTTTGAAGGTGCCTCGAGTAGCTACGAACTTTTTAGCTTCCTGAATGGTGTTCCTTACCCAAAGTGGTATTTTCTTGCTCACTATAATATCTCTTGGTCCATCAGTGGGATCCATACGCTTAATGTGATCTGAAGGTTCTGAAGGTCCTGCAGACTCCCTCTGAAACTCAACATCATGATCAATATCCACATCTTGATTATCATTGACATCGTTTTCATCTTCAATTAATGAACCTTTAAATTTCTTTAAAGCAACATTCTCTTCAAAAATAACATCTCTACTTCAATGTATCTTTGTCCTAGAATGTAAATTCTGAATGCTTTGGACTTTTCACTGTAACCCACAAGTATAGCTTTCTTACCTGAAGGTTCCAATTTGGTTCTCTTCTCCTTGGGAATGTGAATGTAGACTGGGCTCCCAAAGATTCTCAAATTGTTGATGTCAGGTTTAGTTCCTGTGAAGGCTTCTTCTGGAGTCATATCCTTCAAGACACTGTGAGGGCACTTGTTTTGAATATAGAAAACAATTCTAACTGCTTCAACCCATAGAAACATCTGTAGGTTATGATCATGAATCATTGTCTTTGCTGCCTCGATAATGTGGATATGTTCTTTCTTTCAACAATAGCATTTTGCTGAAGGTTGTAGGGAACACAAATCTCCCCCTTGATCCCTACTTCTACACAAAAATCATGAAATCTACTTGAGGTCTGCTCA
Organism: Chamaecyparis obtusa; assembly: GCA_027943335.1. Taxonomy (NCBI): domain Eukaryota; kingdom Viridiplantae; phylum Streptophyta; class Pinopsida; order Cupressales; family Cupressaceae; genus Chamaecyparis; species Chamaecyparis obtusa. Next base: position 643,163 of record BSBK01009106.1, read on the forward strand.
CCTCCATTGTCAAATCTAAGAGTTTTAATTCTTTTTCCAGATAGATTTTCGGCTAAAGATTTGAACTCTTTGAATCTATTTAAGACTACATCAAATTTTTTTGACCTAAAGAAACAAATCCACGTCTTCCTAGAAAAGTCATCTATAAAGAACACAAAATCCACTAGGTGATGCAACAGACATTGGACTACATAAATTTGAATGCAGAAGAGCTAGTTTCTCATTAGATCTAGATTCACTTTTCGGAAAAGAACTTTTAGTATTTTTACCTATTGCACATCTTTTACATATGTCATTATGATCGTGACTGAGTTTAGGCATACCTTTAACCATTTTTTCGAGAATAGGAAGAGCTCGAAAATGAAAATGTCCAAGTCTTCTACGCTATAGATCACTAGACTCACATGATGCATGAATAAGAGCTTGAAATGGTTTAGCTGAAAGCTTATAGAGACTTTCAAACTTGTTACCAATTACCCGAGCTGATTTGATGCTGGAATTCTTAGGCCATGCAAGCACCCTTCCTTTTGAAAATGCAATTTGATAACCTTTATCTTCTAGGGCAGAGATAGAGATTGGATTCCATTTAATTCTCGGTACAAATAAAACATTAAATAGCTGTAAGGAAATTCCAGAATCTAAATTAAGGGAGGTGTTACCAAAACCTCTTACAAAATATCAAGCATCATCACCTGTGACAACATGAAGGTTAGATTCTTTTTCAATCAGATCTGAATGTTTATCTCTATAACCAGTGATATGTCTAAAAGCATCACTATCGATTAACCAAGTATCACTATCAGTAGGAATATTACTTGATAAGGCAGAAATAAATACAAAATCTTCCTTATCTTCTTTGTTGGCAACTTCATTTAGATTTGCCTCTTGTTGTTTGGGCTGAGATTGACATTCTTTGGCATAGTGACCAAACTTGTCACATCTAAAGCATCAGATATGTGACAAATCTTTTGGCTTCTTCCTTGAGCTTCTAGCATCATGAGATCTGAAATTGTTGTTCCTCTTGAAGTTATTCTTCTTCTAGTGATCACCTTTCTTCTTGACTGATTGGGCAGCGAGGACTTGATTTTCCTCACCCTGAGAAGTCTTGATCCCCCTTGTTGCAAGTCTAGATTCCTCTTGAATACAATTAGCACAAAGACGATCAAATGTAGGAAATGTGCCTCTCCCACTTAGACCTTGAATGAATGGCTCCCAAGAGTGAGGAAGGCCATTGAGAGAAAGCATAACAAGATCTTTATCTACAACTTCACCATCAATAGCATTGAACTAATCTTTCAAATCTGAAATCTTCATGAAGAATGCCATTACTGATTCTCCTTTTCCCATCTTGACTTGGAGCAGTTCTCTTCTTAATACAAGTACCCTGCTCATGTTGTTGATCTCATACACATTCCTTCTAGCTGTTTGAACATCTCCCTAGCTAAAAACACCTTGGAGATGATTGGAACAAGGTGGTCTTTCACATAATCAATTGGGATCTTCTTAGCCTTAAGAGCATTCTTCTTGAATTGACGAAGTTCATCTGGATTTGTAGGTTCAGTTTGCTCTTGCCCTTGCACAAACTCAAGCAAATCATTTTCCTCAAGGGCAAGGAGAACACGCACTTTCCAAGAAGTAAACTTCAGAGCTCCTTCCAGTCTGTCTTCTACATTTAAACCAGTCACCATCTTGAGCCAAGAAAGAAAGAACAGAAGCCTGAAAGGATATGGTTAGATCTAATCACTTGTTAGTACAAACCTAGCTCTAATACTATGTTAAATTTAGTGATCAGATTTAATTATTAACTTAGAATAGCAAACTGATAATCAAATCAGACATAGAAAACACAAAGACACAAAGACATTACCCTGGGAAACCTCCCTCTTGGAGGAAAAACCCAGTATTCAATGTAGATCCTTCTATTATTGCCTTTTGAAGTTCAATTTACAGACCTCAGCATGAGTATACAAAATCGCTATTCCCGATTTGCTGAAGATCGAAGATCAATGAAGCAAATCACAAAGTACTGACAACTCCAACCTCAGAATCGCTGCCCCAAGAGTGAATCGCTGAATATGAGGTTTTCTTGAATTCGCTGGATATGGAACCACATTCGCTGTCAATTATAGATCGCTAAAGGTTGCCTGTAGAAGAATAAATCGTGGCTTACACAAATCGCAGCTAATATGTTGCAGAGCAGATCACTGAACTTTCCATGAATTTTTTGTGTGTATCTATCAATTGAGAACCAATCTCAATATATATGATTTCATATTGTAATTTGCTGGCCTAAGTCGGCCCCATTTATTCTTAGTGCCAATACATAATTATAACAATTACATTGGTATTTTAAAATGCACGATTTGGGCCCAGACCAATATTGAATTAAATACAATAATTACGGGCCCAGCCCGATGATCTATATATTAATTTTAATTTCCAATTAAATTAATATAGCTAGAATCCGATCTAGCTATTAAAATCAACACCATTCAGTTCTTATTATCTATTCCAGCAACTTTTTACCTTAAAGTCGAGCAAATGAATGTGAAGACAATTTTCCTTTAAAGTGATTTAGAGGACAACCTAAGTATTGTATTGAAAGAGGGAAAAGAAATTTTGTTTGTAAGTTGAAGAAATCTTTGAATGGTCTTAACCAATCACATAGGATGCGGTACCCAAAATTTGATTCCTTTGTGTTGAGATTGGGATTTCTGAGATCCAAATTGGATCGTTGCATTTTTTATAAGGAGGACAATGATTGTTTCTTTGTTATCACATTACATGTTGATAATATGTTATTTTTCAATAGCAGTAAGGATATAGTTTGTGAACTCATGTATCAACATTTAGCATAGTTTGGGATGAAATCCTTAGGGCTACCAAGTTCATCTTGGGAATGGATATTACAAGAGATAGAGCTACCAGGAAGCCTTGGTTAGGCCAATGCAAGCACGTGAACTCATTGTTGGAGAGAATCAACAAGACAATTTGCAAACCATTGTGTCCTTCAATGGAGACTAAGTTGTCACTTAAGCAGTGTCTAACTTCTCTTAGTGAAATGCAGGATATGGTTAGAGTACCTTATGCTAGTATCATTAGGACTTCAATATATGTTATGGTCTATAGCAGACCAAGCATTGTCCAAGCAATGGGATTCTTAAGTCTTTTCATGGCTAATTCTAGATGAGTACATTAGAATGTAGTGAAAAAGGTCTTTGAATATGTGGGGGTACCTCCTAGCACTCCCTTTTTATCATAGTAACTTTAAAAGGGATTAACTCTCAATAACTATTTATGGATTTGTGGATTCAAGTTGGGCTGGGGATATTGACAACTAAAGATCCACCAATGGATATGTTTGATTGTGCTATCACTTGCAGGAATAAGCGACAAGTTGTGGTTGCCTTGTTCACCACAAAGACGGAGTGCATGGTACCTAGTCATGCCTATAAGGAAGCCATCTAGCTAAAGCTATTAAGTTCAAAAGTGGGGCTTAGCCACAAGCTATTGCAATTCTATGTGATAGTTATTCTCATATGTCTAGCAAAGAACTCAACCTTTCATGCAAGGATGAAGCACATTGATGTCTAGTACCATTTTGTTCAAAACATGGTAAAGGATGAGAGGATGATGCTAAAGAAGATTGATACTTTGACAAATGTTGTAGATGCATGGAAAAAATTTGTTAGCACAAACAAGTTCAAGTGGTGCTGAGTCTATGGACCTCATAGCCCATAGCAATTAGATCTCGATGTTGTAATTTCCATTTGTGTTTGCAAGTTGTTCAACAAGTGAGAGAATGTTGGGAAAAGGTGTCTCAACCTTCCATTCTTAATTTTCATATTTATTAGTTATTTTGTATATTTTGTCCTCATACCAGTATCCCACTTTGAGGTGACACTCTTTGCCATAGATTAACTCGCCAAAAACTCGAGAGCTTTTTTGGTTGGCGAGTAAACTTGCCACTTACTCACCTAGAAACTCGCCAAGTTTTTGGCAAGTTTTTAAAAAAACTCAATGATTCCAAGTCAAAAACTCGGTCGCGGAGCCTTAAAAGAACTAGGATGCTAAATAGTGATTTTCACTTCATTTTTTGTTCTCTTTTTCTTCTCAAGAGAAAAAGAAGCCTCTCAACCTTCTCCAAAGTCAGTTGCAGCAATTTAAGTGGATTTGAAGCAGATTTTGAGTGGATTTCAAAACAAAATTGGAATCCCAGGTAGATTTTCTGATTTTTTTACTTTGTTTTTTAAAACATTTTATTTATTTTTTGTTGCATCTAGGTTAATAGAAAATCAATAATGGCCTTTCCTACATGCTCTAAATTGATTTAGAGTCCAAAGAACAAGATTTTAACACCATTTTTTGACAAATTTTACAAATTTTTCACTATTTTCTCAAGAAACTCAACTTTACATAAAAATTCAAACCCTAACACTTTTTTTTTTTAAATTGAATTCTTTTTTTATTTCAAGTTTCAACTATCTAAAGTATATTTAAACTAATTTATTTTGTTTGTTTTTTATTAAAATATTACCTTGTGCCTTTACTTTGTATGTGTAGGTTAATTTATAATGGCAAATAAATAAGGTTCCAATTGGTTCAACTCCAGGGTTTGCACCATCAATAGAGGTATGCCCATCAGAATATGTAGGCACTCGTCCTAAAGGTGTTAGAGACAAGGTTTGGAAGTAAGCCTTTGAAGGACCAAAACCTAGGTCAGTAATTTGCATTAAATGTGAAAAACTATTTCATTGAGACATAAACTACCTTAAATACCACCTTGCAAACATCAATAAGCATGATGTCAGGGGTTATCCTAGGGCCACTTATAAGGAAATAAAAAGAGAAATAAATGCCATGAAGCTGCATAAGAGAAAAAATTACGAAGGGAGAGGGCAAAACTAGCAATGGCATCTATAGTTGAATCTCAAGGTGCTCCAATCAATCTTGAAGTAGAAAAAGCACTTGAGAGAAATGTGGCCCGCATATCTGCAAATCCACCACTACCTTGGCCACCACTTCAAGTACTTCTAGTAGAGCACCACCATCAATGTCACTGTCTATAAGTGATTATTTTGTGCACAGGAACACACCTAGAGCACAACCATCATTAGAGGCAAGGAGGTGCATGAGCATGTAGACCAAAGTTTGAAAACTCGGACTCGGCAACTCAAAAAAGAGGACTCTAACTAGGGACTTGACAAAAAATTCGACTAGGACTCAGCTAGGACTTTGCATAGAAGAAAACCATAGTTTTACAAAAAAAAGGAAATTAATCTTTGATCTTGTATGTTCATCTTCTTCAAACCCTACTTCACAATGTATACTTGTTTTGGGCACCAATGAGTAGAATGAAATGAAAAAAACCAAAAAAAGGGTTTTTTTAAGTGGCTAGGCATTTCTAGCCAGACGTGAGATCCTGGCCCAAAACTCCCAAGTCCTAGGCTCTCCAGGACATGGCTCACAAGTTTGTGGTAAGTCAACTCGGCAAGTCAATGGACTTGCAAGTCCCATGAGTCCTAGCGAGTCATAACCGAGTCTTCCAACTATGACACGAACATTGCATGTACTGATTTTTGGTACTTTAACAACATCCTTTTCAATGTGGCAGGCAATCCTTATTGGCATAATTTGGTTACTGCATTAATAGTTTTGAGAAAAGGCTACAAGGCACCTTCTTGCAAAGACTTGAGTGGGAGGTTATTCCAATTGTTTTGAATGTTTTACTTTTGATAACTTATGTTGAGTTTTATAGTAATTACTAATTTTTGTTGAATTAGGTTTTTTTTCTAAATTGAGTACATAATTTCACTTCATACTTGTAGGTTGCTCGTAAATGTTATTGATAGGGTAAAGAGAAGTGATGAAAAAGCAAAGAAGGGAATGGAAAAAAATACAACTGCACTAGTCTTTCCAATGGGTGGACGGATGGCAAAAACCACATCATCATTAATTTATTGGTTGCTTGCAAAAATAATGTAGTTTTCTTAAAATTGATGGATGCCTCAAACAAAGAGAAAAATGTTGAAACTTTGGCTCTAATATCGGAGCAAGTTGTCATGGAGGTAGGAATTGAAAATGTGGTGCAAATAATAATTGATAATGCAGCAGCATATATGGCGGCTAGTAGAATCCTAAACGAGAAACACAAGACACTTTTTTGGACACCTTATGCAACACATGTCCTTGACCTTTTTTTATTAGAATATTGTAATGTTTCTTTAATGGTCATCTTAGTAGTCTTTAGTTTATTAGGTAGTTTCTATTTTCCTCTTTAGTTCACAATTGTTTCATAATAGAAACGTCATCTTTGTAAATCTATATAAGGAGCTTTCATCTCCTCTGTTTAACAATATCGATTTACCATAACATGGTATCAAAGTGGGTCGATGGGATTTCATAAAATTTGGCGAAATTTTTAAGAAAAATTTGAGCCTCTTCTAATCTGGAATTTTTTTCCAAAAATTTATTTTTTGATTTTTTTAAATAAAAATCGATGGAGGTATTTTATGAAAATTTTGTGGTTCGTCTTCAAAGATTTTTGCTGAAAATCGCAAGCCTAGTGGAGGGTTTTGATCCCGCGATTTCCTGGTTTGAGCAAAAGTCTTTGATTTTCGAGAGTTGCATGTACTTGCATGTTGCTTGCATGTGCTTTTTGTGAGTTGCATGTTGCTTGCATATGCTGTTTACCACACAAAGTCTCGTGTTTTGCCGCATGAAGGTTTCTCTAATGGGTTTTCATTATTTTTTCCCTTAAAAAATTTATGATGGGCTTTCATAAAATTTTCCCTTCATAAAATTTTTGATGGGTTTTCAATATTTTTCCCTTAAAAAATTCTGGGAAGGTTTTATATCTTTTATCCTTAAAAAATTGTCTAATTCTTTCGATTTTTCTCCTTAAAAATCGTTTCTAGCTTCTATAATTCACGAAGATGCTTTGTTCGCGTGAGATTTTGTTTGGAGGGTTCTTAACTTTTTTTCCAAAAAAAACATGATGTTGTGTAAACTTCAGTTTCAGGGTTCTGTCAATTTTTTCCATAAAAATCATGGCTTCTTGGAGTCTATTTTGAGTCCTTGTGCTCATCTGCAAAAGTTCTAGGTGAATTGTGGTATCATGCAGTCTGTTTTGGGGCGTAGTGCTCATCTGTAAAAGGGTTCGGTAATTTTCCTCAAAATCGTGATTTCAATTTCATATCGATATCTCTGGCTACAGAGAGTGATACCTTTGTTTACCAACATCAGGTGGGCAAGTTTTAGGCTATCTTGATTTTTGGTCAAAAGTTTTGCAAATTCAGTGCCAGAGTCAGTGGCAGGCTTGTCTCTTGTTGCAAAGCATTCTGAAGAAGGGGGGCAGCCTTCTCTATTTTTCTATACGGATTTTGGCTACTCTTGGTCATTAGCATTCTACAAATCCAAGGAGGGTCTCAGCAGCAGCAGAATGTTTTGAGGAATTTATGACCACAAGACATGTACAGTCTTTTGTAGGGTAGTTAGACGATGACCATTAAGGGAGGGTATTAGAATATTCTAATGTTTTTTTAATGGTCATCTTAGTTAATCTTTAGTTTATTAGGTAGTTTCTATTTTCGTCTTTAGTTCACGATTGTTTCATAATAGAAACATTATCTTTGTAAATCTATATAGGGAGCTTTCATCTCCTCTACTTAACCATATCAATTTACCATAACATTTTTGAAAGTACATAAGCAAACTAGATTGGGTCACATCAGTTGTAGAGGATGCAAGGAGGATCACAAAATACATCTACAATCACCCTTGGGTTCTTCACTTCATAAGAGAACACACCCAAGGGAAAGAGTTGGTAAGATTGGGTGTCACAAATTTTGCAACAGTTTTCTTAACGTTGCAAAGCATTCTTCGTCCATTAACGATTTTGAAACAAATGTTTGTGAGACAAGCATGGCTAGACTCAACTTATTCAAAGAAGCCTAAAGGAGGGTGTTGCATGCATAGTCTTCGACAACCTATTTGCCCAAAGAGCTATAGAGATTGTGAAGGTAACTTCAAAACTTAAATATTTGTTTGTTTTAATTCAAGTCTTTTATTGTTAATTTGTAACTTTTATCAATTATTTTTTTTTGTATTTTTCAATTATAGGTGTCAAAGACCTTGGTTAGAGTTCTCTGCATGGTAGATAGGGAACAAACCCCAATGAGGTATCTTTATGAGGCCATGGATAGGGCCAAGTCTATCAAAAATTACTACAAGAGGTACCGCCTCAAATTTTGTTCCCATGTGGGAAATTATTGATAGCAAATGGAACAATCAGCTCCACCAACCCATTCATGCAACAAGAAACTTCCTTAGCCCTCGTTATTTTTTCTCAGATTCCTACTCAAATCCCAATGGAGAGGTCATGGAGGGCCTCACTACATGCATTCAAAGGATCACAAGCGAGCATGAGGTGAGAGACATTGTTGTGGCTGAATTGGAAAATTATCAAGAATCAAGCGGTAAGCTATTCTCTTCAGAGCTGGCCAAGAGAGGAAGAATCACTCAAACGCCAGGTATAATATTTGGAGTCTTTCACATGCATCTTTCAAGATACAAATTTCAAATTTACAAGTTTACAACTATTGATAATTTGATAAGATATGTTTTCACATTGCTTTCTAACTCTTCAATATTTTACTTTGTAGATTCTTAGTGGAAAAATTAGAGAGGAAATACCCCAAATCTCCAAAGATTTGCCCTTCAATTCTTGTGCCAACCTTATAGTTCATTCAGTTATGAGTGCAATTGGAGCTTGTTTGACACCATCCAACACGAAAAAGAGGAATAAGTTAGCTCAAAAATGCCTCAATGACCTTGTCTTTCTGCAATCTAATCTTTGGTTGCATACAAGGAAGGTAGAAGAAATATTAGCTAGTCCAATTGAATTGGACGATATAGATCATTATAGTGATTGGACACCACAAGAGCAGCCTCCACTGTTTATCCAGGGTTATATCTAAGTATGGAGGAGGGGAGTTGATTTGGATTCATATTGGATGACATTGAGGAGGTTGACAATGATGAAGAGTCATTGCCAGTGCCAACAACATCTACATCGAGGATTGGAGGTTGAGCCACAACCAATCACGCCATGCGAGGAGGTGCAACCACAATGGACTCCTAAGACTAGACCCTCTAGTTCTACCTTTCCACTAGTTTTTACTAGAGCTCGAATGAGGAAGATGTAAAACATTTTGATGTTGTATTTACTTTTAGTTTTACAAAATTAAAATTTGCTATTTTAATTTTGTTTTAGACCATCAGGCTACCAACTATCAACATTCCACGTGAGGATGCCATTTTGTACCCGAATTACATTTAAATCAATCATATATATCTAGACTCGGCTTGTTTCTTTTATGTACTCATTTATTGACTCATTGGATTCATCTCCTCATTGAATTTTGCCCAAAAAAATGCATTTCTAATTAAAATTAGGCAAATGTTTAAGTTGTCAAAGCTTTTTTCAAGCCTTGGCGAGTTTCTGCAATTGGCGAGTTTCTTAACTATACTCTTTGCCACATGTTGACAGCTTAGAATGTAATCAAATTGCTTCTAGATTCGATTGTGTGCTATTTTATGCATCAATGCTTCCAATCACACTCTGTGATCCATCATCATTCTATTTGCTCTCTAACATCTGGATGATGGATCACGGAGTGTGATCCGAAATGTTGATGCAAAAAATAGCACATAATCAATCGAGAGGCAATTTGATTAAATACGCATGGATTGTGGAAACTTGATGCCTATAATCTTAGAATGTGTGTAAAAGGTTGTAAGAGCATCTTGTGTCATCATGGTGTGTAAGAGCAATTATGACATTGTAAGACCAGGGTTACTTATGATGGATTAATATAACATAGAAGAACATGATTACAAAAGATTCACATTGGAATCTTAACCTACATTATGACAAGCTAAGAGACATATTTAAATGGGTTGAACAAAATAAACTTGGGTGCCCAAAGTGTACTAGAATAATATTGTATTATTTACCTCATAATGGTCATTTAAGTCATTTAATGTATCTAGTTAGTTAGATAAATTAGTATAGTACTATTCCAATTTTCAGTTAATGATTGTTACTCTTAGAAACATCATCTTTGTATTTCCTTATTTAAGGGAGCCTGTCTCCTGTATAATTACTTCATTCAATCAATCAATTATCGTTTCATAGTATCAGAGCCAATACATTAGTTTTCGAAGTTTCATACTTGGAATTAAATTCCATTAGTTTTTACCAAATTTTTATGAAAAATTGTGTAGAATCCTATAATTTTTTTAGAAATTTTTAGAGTTAGTTTTTTTCCCAATTTTTTAATAAAAATTGAAGGTTTCAAAAACAAGGGTTTTGAAATTACAAATCTATGAAGATTTTGAAGGTTTTCTTTGCAAATTTTTAAGGTTTTTCTATCAAGAGCAAAGGTTTTTTGTCTCAAAATTGTGTTTTTTGGAGGTTTTGTTTGCCACGTCCGAGGGTTTCCGCGTTTGCTCATGGAGAGAGGGTTTTCTAATTTTTTTTCGACAAAAAATATGGATGGAGGGTTTGCTCGATTTTTTTCCACAAAAATCATGATTTTGTGAAAAAGGATTTTTCTCAAATTTTCCCAAAAATCATGGTTTTCTTTGTCATAGGTTTGCTAGTTTTTTTTTACGGTTTTTACAAAAAAAATTGAGGGGTTTTTTTCTATTTTTTCCTCAAAATGAAGGTTTTTGACAATTTTTTATAAAATTGTGGCTTCTTGCAAAGTGTTTTGGATCGTACCTCAAGTTTCAAGAGTGAACATTGTTACTACAAATGTATTAGAGTTTACTAATGTTCGTGGGTGTTGCTACTTTTGACGATTTTTGGCAAAATCATTGTTTTTCAAAGTTATGAAATTTTTTGAAGCTCATCTCGACGTCTCTAGATAAAGGGAGGGATAGCTTTGTTCCCAACATCATGTTGGAAGGATTACAATAAACTTGGTCATATCCAGAAATTTTGCATCACCAAGGAGGATCTCGAGAGTAGACTCATGTTGCAGGGTGTTATGATGAGAAGGGGTCAGCCTTGTATGCATTCATGGCCAAATGACCTGCAGATTCAGCCTATTGTAGGGTAGTTCGTTAATTAATTGACCATTAAGAGTGGGTATTAAATTAATATTGTATTATTTACCTCATAATGGTCATTTAAGTTACTTAATGTATTTGGTTACTTAATGTATTTGGTCACTTAATGTAACTTCAGATGTATCTGGTCACCTAATGTATCTAGTCAATTAGATAGTTTAGTATATTTCTATTTCAATTCTCAATTAACGATTATTTCTTTTAGAAACATCATCTTTGTATTTCCGTATTTAAGGAGCCTTCATCTCCTATGTAATTACTTCATTCAATCAATCAATTATCATTCCAAATTGGGGAATTACAAATGATAAGCTATGACAATTGTAAAAGCATCTTCTAAAAATAGCTTGGAAGACCTGACCAACTTGGGTGCTGGAATTTGGTTCTTTAAATTTGTCCCAAGGTTTTGTAAATCCACTCATGGTTTGTGGTTTATGATTCAAATATTTATTGATGCTTGGAGATGGGGTATGGCAATTGGTTGTTTGGTAGATTGCAAGTATTAATAATTAGGTGCATTTAGTTTTCCGGTAGTTGTACGGTTACATCTACCTACCGGTTTATTCCTTGCCTTTATAAGCAAGGTCATGTACATTATTTTGTATCTCAATACAATCATCTATTTCTAGTGAAATACTTGTCTCTCTATTGTGAAGGTTTTATAGCAAGTTATAGATTCTAGGAGATTAATTTCTCCTACATGGTATCAGAGCCATTAATAAGCAACTCCTTCCACTGAGAGTTTTCACCGGTGTTTGTTCGTGAGAGCTCAGAAAGTTTGATTGATGATACATGCATCATTTTAATTGATGCATCTGCATCAACTTCCAAATCATTGGTTTTGTTCTTTATAGTTACAATGTTGCTCATTCATATCTTGACAAGCCCGCAATTACTTAAAGTGCATTGGTCGTTTTTCATTGTGTCTTGTGCATAATATAGTGTGCGTCCTCTCAAAGATTTCTTGTGTTTTTTTGCAAGGGTCCATTTTCTATTGGTTGGACCAAAATTGTGATGGAGGCAGTGCATTAGTATTGAGGAAGGTACATATTATAATAGCAGCGCACTCTTTTTTTCTGCACATATTATTTTGTGGCCAATCTACCCATTTCACAGTCCTATGGATGAGTCCTCTCTCATCGGCAAACCTACACTAGAGTATTTGAAGATTGGGTCATTTTTTTCTTGTCTACTTCTGCAATAGGCGACTTCTCCTTTGCTCATACTTCATTTTGGTGTGCTTCAACTTTTGCAAATCAGTGTGCATATTGTGATCAACATCCTTTGGATTGGTTAATACTTCATGTCCCTTTTTTATTAGTAGTTTATTTTTTTCTATTAAAAATTTTGATTAGTAGTTTACTCTAATTGGAGGCACTATTTTTTGTCATCGATCTACAATTATTGTCGGCGATTTTGGACAGTGCACCATTTATATTTGAGGCTGAAGATTTCAGGCTATCATTGGCTGCAATAAAACTCAAAAGGCTGCAATATCCCATCACAAACAGTGGCATATTGAAATCAAGTTTTTTTTGCGAGACATAATCTTATTGGCCAAATTGCTTGAGAGGGCTTGAGTTCAATATAGTTCTTCCAAATGTTTCTTTCTAAAGTGATTTAGGGTTTGCAATTGGAGGTGGGCCCCTGAAGTCTAAGGTGGAGTATTTGAATGATTGGTCCCACATTGGCACCATGAAGATAGTTCATTAGCTTTAAGATCCTCATTTATCACAAGCTTCGCCATGAGCATTGCTCATAATATCCTTTGTGCTCTCTTCCATGTGCTACCCTATGTGGATTTGTTGACTTATTGCTTGCCATGGTGCCACTAAATATACCGCTCTAATAGGCCTCACCCTGTTTTTTGCTGCAATCAGGTTTTTAGCCTTACAGGCTATTATATATTGGAAGTTGTATTATTTTGTGATGGCTCTATCTCTGTAATTTTTTAATAAATCATCATAATGGGTTTTTCCTTTATTCTAGAGAAAAGGAATTACAAGGAGTGGAGCGAATATATTATCACTCATCTAAGTGATTTAGTTATTGTCCTATTTGTACAATGAGGTTCCTATTCCTGACACATCTTGGGAGCATAGTATTTGGAAAGGTTATAGAGTTAATGTCTTTAGAGTCATTTTTGAGAATGTCAATTATGACATTTTGGAGTCACTTATTCCTTTTGAGCACCCACGTGCTCTATGGGCTCACATTCGAGAGTTATATGGAGATCCTGATACTCTGCCATCTCTCAATGCTCCTCTTTTGAATTTTGATGTGTCTATTCATTCTTTAGAGCAGATAATGGGAGGTTGCAATTGCTTCAGAGGTTCTTGATTCTTCGTCAGAGGTTGTTGATCTACTTCACCAAAGACTTCCATCATGCCTAATCAGCAAGTTTATCATTGTCTTCCTGATTGGGATTCCTATTTTCCAAACATTGGTTCATTGTTTGTGGAGTCTCACATTTCAAATTTGGAGGATACATTTGACAGTTTATCTCTCTATTTGATGATAATTATGATACAACAATTGTCACTTCATCTTTGTCTTTGGAGCTTGTTCAAGCTCAGTTTCCAAAAGTTCCTTGTTTGTCACCTTCTCTTATGACTAGGTATGTACCTAATTGGTTTGTGGCATCATCTTCTAAGGACTTAGCGACACATGAGCAGATCTTAGAGACATCATCTTCCTACATTTGGATTTCACTTCCAAGCAATTTGTATTCAGAATGGGATGCATTCTTGCATTTGTACTTGGTTCATCTTATTCCCAAGGGGAGAAATGTTGTTTGTAGACATTGGACTATGTTTTGTCTTCAAGCAGTTGCCATTTTCGTGGGACATTATTCATTATGGGGAGGCTATATTGTCTCCTCTCTTCCTTCCTATGGGGGGATATTTGATTGTATAAACATGACATATGTAGTCCTTGGGGGTGTGATTGAGTCCTCCATCCATGCATCTTGTTTCTGCATCTTGTTTGTTTCTCTCTTTTGGAGGGGATTTTCTTCCCATGTGGCTTTCTCTTTTTCTCCGCTTTGTGAGATTTTTATTTGCACTGTACATGGGTACCAAACAAGACCTGGTTGTCGAGACCCATCTTGCATCTAGCTCATATTGCATAATAATCTTCTCCCTAAGTTGCACTTAAAGGGGATGTTGGAGTAAATTAATATTTGCTCATAGCTTAAGTTTACTTAGGCATTAATAATTAGGTGCATTTAGTTTTCCGGTAGTTGTACAGTTACATCTGCCTACCGGTTTATTCCTCACCTTTATAAGCAAGGTTATGTACATTATTTTATATCTCAATATAATCATTTATTTCTGGTGAAATACTTGTCTCTCTATTGTGAAGGTTTTATAACAGGTAGTAGATTCTGGGAGATTGATTTCTCCTACATGAATATTTGCACATAACTACCCTCGTAGGTTAGTGTAGACAGTGTTTCCAAATACCTTTATTTCATATTTAATGAGTTCATTACCACAATGCTGGAATGTGATATGCAAACTCTGCTTGGAAATGCTCATAGTAATTATGCAAGCCTGTGTTTGAGAAATAAAAAAATATGTAGAAAACACTCATGCAAACTGTTTTTATGTTGTAAAATTTACCCAAATAAACAAAAAACTTGTTAAAAAATCATTACAACTCCCAATCAGTCAGAATTCTGCTGATTAAATTGCATTTTTTTACATTCTTTTGGAAAAAAGTGTCCAAAAATCATTCCTGCCAATTTAATGATAGAAGAGAGACTTTTTTAAGTGTTAAAACTTAAAATCATGAAAACAGACAATTCACAATCAATTGGATGTTTTTCACAATTTATGCTTCTAAGCAGCAGACAATGGTCAGGTGACAAAAAATAGGATTGCCAATATGATGGCTAAAGTTCCAGCTACACTACGAATGTATATATGTTAAATCAAAATGTCTCATACGTAGACAAGAGTGAGAGAAAACATGAAGCAAATTTAAGCAGGATACAAGTCTCTGCGGATAGTTGTATAAAATTAAGACATACCATCTCTGGAGTGAAAATAACAAGAAGCAAGAAGCAACAATGTGTAAGCACACCATGTAAACATATTATGGACCCAAGCACATCCCATGTTCTGTACAAACTTTATTTGAAGGTTTAACTATAACCGTTTTAGTCAAGCAGAGAGTGAAAGTCAAAGGGATTGCCAATATGATAACCAGGATCCAAGCTCCACCAAGAAGTAAGGAAGCTGCAATGTGCGACCATAGCATGTAAACACATTATGGACCCAACTACCAAGATTTGAAAAGAACAAGAAGCAAGCAAACAGCGATATGTGAGCATCATGTAAACATATCATAGACCCAAGCACATCCCCCAAGTTCTGTGCAAGCTCTATTCCGAGGTTTACCTTAACCCTTTTAGTCCAGAAGACAATGGTCTGGAGGCACAAAAAAGGGATAGCCAAACTGATGGCCCAGGTTCAAGCTCCCCTAAGAATGTTCACAAATTAAATCAAAATAGCGCACACATAGACAAAATTGAGTGAGAATAACTGACGAATTTTGCCAGAGTGCAAGTATCTAAGCATAATTGTGCAACATTTAAGACATAACATCCCTCGGGTGAAAATTATTTTCAAATACTTGTATTACAAATAGGAAAATGCAGCACTGTAAGAAATTAAAAACCCAAAAAAAACAGATTTTTCCTCTTATTTGCAGATAGTCACATTCAATTTGTGTTTTTAGCAATTCTAAAATGCTTTTCTGAAATGCAAATGGGTGTGACTAGATAATTACTGGAACTGACCACTGCACCAATCAGCACATATAAATGACAAGGTTCAGAGCCAGGCAAGTTTAAAATGGTTTTAAAATGTGTGTAATAGAGTTTTCTGCTACCATGCTCCTCAGATGAGACATCCACAAAGAAAGGTGATCTAGGCTTCAAGATGCATTTCTCAATATCAGAATTACAATTCACCCAGAAAAAACAATAACAAGAAACATCTTTCACTGCTTTCCAAAAAAAGATGAAGCTCTGAAGGCGCAAGAAAAGCCATCCATCCAATCTGTTTAGCAGAAAGTTAAAGGGGGCTACTCCCTAATCCAAGTCTCCATATTTATGTAGTACTTGGTAGTAATCAGCTTTTGAGTGAGGTAGTTTGTCTGTTGATGTTAAGTAGCATCTTGTGCCAAAAAGGGTTTATCTAGCCCAAGCAGAAGAATGGCAATCCATCCCATCAAAAACACTATGAAACTAAATATTCTGCAATACTTAGCAGCAAATGCCAAACACTAGCACTATTTCCCTTTTTAAAGATCATCCTTCCACATTTCAGATTTCACCCTCTATTTTGGCAAAACAGATGCCCTGCAGATGTGACTTCTAGCCAAAAGATCTTCTAAACTCAACGGTAGATTCGGGTATCAATTTGACGATGAGATGAGCATTACAATTCAGCCATAAAATCAGCACTTCGGCCTTGTTTCTCAAACAAATTGAATACGACAAAAGTCAATCCATTTCATCAGACCCAACATTAAATCCAGTCCACCATGATGCCCATAAGAAAAATCCAAAGCCAACCACTAATTTCTGCTGCACACAAATCATCATTCTACACCCAAATTCAGTAATGGGATAGAATTCGAGTCAGACACTAAACCTTATAATCAGCTGCCAAGAAGAGCGAAATATTGACACAGTATCGGTTTTCTATACAATTTATTTTTGAAGCTCTCTTTCAACTATTATGGACTGTGGGAGTTTTAACTCTTTAAGAAAATATAGTTGAAGATATCACACTTGAACAATCCAAACATTGGTTTTTTACACAGTTTCTTTCTGGAGATTTCTTTCACTTACTAAGAATTATGTAAGCTTTAACTCAAAAATTGATTTAAGAGGCAACAAGCTTACATGATTTTGAGATGATTTTCTACAGAATTTCCTTTTAAACTCTCTTTCAGTGACTAAAGGATGCTTGAGCTTGAAACTCTAACAAAAGTCCAAATGAATTCAATCTCTCTTAAGAAAATTGATTTTCCACAAAGTTTCTTATTGAATCTCTATTTCAACGATAAGGAAGTGCTGAAACTTGAAACTCTTCAACAAAAACCCAATTGAAGACTTCCTGACATTTCAACCAATAGTTTTCTACATAGTTTCTTCCTCGAGCTTTCTTTCGATTGTTGTAGATTGCAGAAGCTCTAACTCTCCAACAAAAATCCAGTTAGAGACTTGAAGCTTCTACGATTCAAACATCAGTTTTCTAAGAATTTCTCTATGAAGCTCTCTTTCAACTAGTATGAATTGCGGTAGCTAAATCTGTATTAATAAGAATTAAGTTAAAGGCTTCAAGCTTCAACAATCCATAGTAGTTGAGAAACACAACGCGTCCACGTGAAATATGCTTATAAAATTTTACTCGACATTGCGGACAACGTATCAGAAAGGCTCGCCTTGATGATGAGTCACAAGGTGCGGCCAATACCGTCGATTTAACAAACGGTTATTCACAACTTTCAAGTACCAAAGCTGACTTTATTATAAATTTAGTTTTTACGCACAGCTACCCTGAGTTCAAACATCATATCCAACCCTAAATAATCATCCCGAGACCGAATCTTTACGCTAAAATAAAGGTAAAATCTTGAACAGAAATAAGGAAAAGAGCCTGAGAAAAAATACCTTTGCTTCGTTGACCTTGGCGATTGCCCTCATCGTAGTAAAACCCCTCTCCTCGTCGTGTTCAGGGTACTCTAAACATATCAGTGCAGAGGGCGACTCACAGCAGCCCTCAATTCTTACAGGTCGCCCTGCAAATAAAGGGGCACAGCGGTTGAGAAAGGTCCACTTCTTCCTCCCACCTGAAATCTGTAGGACAAGCACTCCGTGTTGATCTGTATAGATAATGAGAATGGAAATGCATATCCAGGTTGTGGGTGTCATCGGAGCAATGGCTCTACAAACCCCCACGCTTCTGACATGGTACGAATTTCCTCATGTTTCCCTCCTCATCCACATCCACTTCCTCCTACTCCTCGGTCCGAATTAACACTAGATACTTGTCAGTCCTCCGCATGTATTTAGGACTATTGTCATTCAAAAAACAAGAACAACTTTCCTCTTATATATATATTTTGTGTATATTGTTGTGAAGGAATGGAAGATAAATTTAGAAAGAGTTTGTCTTCAATCTTTTACTATTGATCTTGATGAGGAAACTTCTTATTGATAAATTTCATTTGCCAAATAAGTTCTTTTGTTATTGATTTTAATGAAAAAGATAAGTTTCGTTTTGCAAATAAGGTGTTATTTTAGGCTGTGTAAGCTTCATTCTATTTCTACCATTTTGTTTCTATATAGTATGTGTGTTTTCATTCTTTCTTAGGTATGGTTCATCTACTTGTTTTCTATTTAAGTAGATGTGATTAGTTCTTAATTAAAAAGTTAACAACTTTGTTTTATTCTTATTTTTTTTGATGGAGGGTTTTATGCAAATCTATTGATGTATAGCTATTCAATACAGGGCATAAGCTATGGGCTAAACATCTTCAATTAAGAGTCAAGGATTGAGGGGTACCCAACCCACCAAATTTGCCCTAGGTACAATTCAAACCTCATTCCTTATGATGTTGGAGCCTTGCACTTAGCAAGACTTGATCCTTGGTAGGCTCATTAAGGACCATTCAACTTCACCAGTAGACTAAGGGCACATTGACTTTTACTCTTAATTGCAACTCGCGTGTATGTCTTTTTCCTTCTTTTCCTTTTTTTGTATGACATTATACTTTTTAACATAGTATAGTTTCTTCTTAACAATGTACTTTGTCTGCATGACAATCCTAAATTTTTCTATCACATATGTTTTTATTTCCTCATTAGTGTTTAGAAATTCTTGCAATTTAATGCCATGTTTACTCATTCATTTGTTCATATGTTTCCACATGTTCTTACTTCACATTAGTTCATCCTCACAACCATTATAAGATAGTGATTTTTCTCCATATTTTCAACATTTTTTAGATAACATATAATTTACCATTGAAGCCCTTGGTAGAAAAGTACCTACTTTAGCCAAAAGAATGTCATAGAGAATCATTTTTTATTTTATTTTAAGATTGTAAATGCTTTTGAGTTCTTGCTAGTTATTTCCATTTGGGATTTGATATACTATTCCCCCATAAAGGACTATAATGTGATAAACAAGTTAAAAAGAATTTCCTTGGTTTTTCATTCCTGTTATTTGGCATTCCTGTATCTATTTTGTAGTAAGTATGAAACTTGCTACCCCTATATATATTTTTTCTCTCTACATGTCTCTGAATTGAACCTATTGTGGAAATCAACCTCAAGGCACTTGTATGCCTCCACTATTTCTAGTGGACCTCCCTCAAAAAGAAATAAAAATTATTTCCCTTTTCTTCTTAATGAATAGGTCATGCCTTTGATTTTGGTGACCTTCACTTACATGTGTCCTTTTGGTAGAAGAGCTTTAAGACCCACATATGTTCTCTTATACCATGATTTGTTTTCACAATTAGGATGAGATCTACGACATATAAGAGTAATTGCATCAAATGCCTAACAAGTTGGATGCCCCCCCCCCCCCCCCCCCCTCCAACCCCACCCCACCACACAAACAACTTTGTTTAAAAATTCTCCAAATTTATCAATGTATAACTCACTCAAACCAAGTGAGAGAGAGGGTATCCATGTTCGACACTGATGATGCTTTTGAACTATTTTATCATTCCATCTCTTGTTTTGATTTAACTCTTAAATTCACATACATCTTGTGCACCACCAATATATGTATTTGTTAGGATCAAGCAACACTGAGAGTGAGGTGAATCAATGTTGTAGCACTTTTAAGTAAATTAAACTTTTTACAACAATACCATAAAATAACTAAAATGATAAAGTAAAGTAAACCATACACCATAAGAGAACCCATCATAATCATTTATTCTCGAGAAAACTCTAGCTAATGGAAAACCCCGGTGGGGATGGTACCCACAAGATAATGCACTAGTATAAAAAAATTCATGTTAGGAGACCTAACCCTGTTAGGAGTCGATACAATACATCTAGTATATAAGTCCTTGTTAGAGAGGAGTTGGTAATAATAAAAGGGAGCTCATTGCTCAAATACAAAAAGGTTAAATTCACCTTTAAGGACTCATTGTCCAATACATTAAAGATATTACATAAATATTAGTGAACTATCACATACCAACACTTGCGGCCATAATAGAAGCGCATATACATCATATATATCATATTCTTGGAGTTTTGTAGCCATCTAATCAAACCTTTGTGCTCGTTGACCAAAACTGTCCAATTATACGATGTGAATCCTTCCTAGACTTAGACATTTTTTACAGATCTGCCTTAGCAAAACATATCATCAAAACTAGTGCCCATATCAGAGAGATATGTTTCCATCAATGAAAACATATGTATGGTCACATGGCATACACTTGCCAACAGTATTTGGAATTATGTGTTACTCTGTCTTATTCTAAAGTTTGTCTCTAAGCACTATTTCAAAAGCTTTTCTTAATCAATAGAGAAACAAAAACCTTCTTATTCTTTAGTGTTCCTTATTTTTGCAATAACTTTTCTAAGGATAGTATAGTGATCAATAGTGGAGAATCTCACCAAAATCCAACCCACCCTTTTGCTTGTTTTCCCTCTTTTGTGACTAACTAGTAATTTGCACTCTATCATGCTCCAAAAAAGTTTTTCAAAAAGAGGGTTGATCATATAAAACTACGATATAGAGATCAATTATTAATATCTCCACTTTTATGAGGAAAAAGGATACTAGTCATTCACTTTGTATATAAGTCATCTTGGGTAATGTCATTGAAAACACAAGGATCTTTTTATTCACTTTAAAATTAGCTTGCAACCCATCTAAATATTATGCTTTACCTCTTTATAGACTTTGCATGCCTTGCTTATTCTCCACAAGGAAGAGCTTGATTGTTGTGCTAATTACAAGACATGTGTCTTTTTCCTATATCCACTCCTAAATAAATATTGCATATTTTAACAATTAGGCATCATTGATGTTATTTTCTTCTTTTTGGTAGCTCTCATAAAAGTCTTTATAATTGTGTTTTCTAATAGATAATAATTATTTCCTTCTTATACTCACATAGCTTTCTTTCTTGGAACTATATCAAATTCTCATAAGCCTTCTGATTTGATTTATTCATGCAAACTCTTTCCAAGATTCTTTTGTAGCCTTGTATTATTTGTCATGTCTTGGATTTGCTAGCAAAGTTCTTGTATTTCTTCTCTTAGATGACTTAATGTAGACCTAGATCTTTTGCAAGCACTTAAGACTTCGAGTATTGATAAGTCAATGTACTTTTGCTTCATAGATCATGTCTTTCATTGATTGATTATACCTTATACGACTCTTTTTTTCTTGAATGTGTCACTCAAGAGTTGTTATTAAGAATTCATAATTATCTTGGTTCATAAGGATTTTACCTTAAGGATTATTTGTATGTGTCCCAAGCCAAAAAACTACCTAGGACACAATACCCACAAGTTAAATATAGAACTAGGAATATTAACAAAGAAAGTCTTTATCAAATATTTTGGAGCAAAATCGCAAAGAGTAAAGCTAGTAAGAGAGGGAGTGTAGATTGAATATCTATGTGTATACTCTCAAAGATGTAGTTTGTACACGAGTGTAAACAAATGAGAAGGTTAGGACTAGTATAGCTGATTTTAATGAAATGAAATGAAATGGAATAAAAGGAAAATAAATTACAATATAAACACATTATCATTTATCACATTTATTTAATAGTCAAAATAAACCCTAATATGCTAAAGTTTATATATACTTGTGGTACAATAACATCAATATCTCAGTACATTTTTATCTCTTATTTATATCCTTCTTAAATGCAATCTATCTCATTTGCTTCTATCTCTTTGGCATCTCTTGTTTGTACATATTTATGTTCTCTCTATCTATGCATGCACATTCCTCTTCTCTCCTATCTTCTCTACTCTATTATGTATATGCATATTTCTACATATAGGGATGTTTCCCTTTCGTTCTTACAGCTCATAGGTTTTAGCATAACTAAGTTCAATTGTACGTAGCACATTTATCTTGTGATAGCTTTATTTGTTAAGAAAAGGTATGTTGTACACCTTGCATAAGGTTAAAAAACTATTTAATATTATTTGTGGTGTGCTTAAGGGATCCAAGGATGCATTCATTAGTAAAGTGGCCATGGAATTGATGATACAAACAAAAAAGAGAATTTTCAAGATCTTGTCTACCTTTTTTTCTTCATTTGGGATATGTATTCATTTTTTCATGAAGAAGGTTGGAAAAAATGTTATCTTGTTGTAATTCAAAGTTGGAAGTAGAAGGCAGATATGCATTATACAATGGGTCTGGGATGTCAACAAAGGAGGAGATTGGAAAATTAAACCTAATGCAGTCAAGGTTGGTGGATCCAATTAAGGACTGACCAACCTTGCAGCCAAACCAATACGCAGCCGAAATATACAACAATAACAACATATCTGATATAGAATAGAAATCTTTAATCATCAAATCACCGATTACATGCAATGTGCTGAGTTGTAAGGCCTTCCCGGTTACGGCTAGATACAAAGAAAGTAACAGTATACAAGATCTCGTAGGATCCAAATCTTTTCCACAACATCAGTATTCAGCTAGCCTAGGTCTGCAACACACAGCACACTGGTAGGCACCCAGGAAAGATCTAAACTTGTACTCAAACTTCCAAGTAATCTTCATGTTCCTAAGCTCGTAGGCTACTAACTTCCACTACCTCCCAGACCTTCTCTCCTAACAATTAACCAAGCATCTACTTAAATACTAAATCCCAGCCACAAGTCAGCTCTACAAGATATACAATTATTAAATGCCAAAACATCAATCGGCCCTCAAATAGCCTTACAAAATAAATAAACTCTCCAAGATGGCCCCAACGATCATTAGATCCGCATAGAAGAATGCAACACGCCAAATCTAGGTCCCCACATGTCCAACGGTCAATCCATAACTCGAGGAGCGCGACCCAAATCAGCGAAACCAATCGGCCAAGCCGATCCAACCAAACAATCTAGTTTGTAAGCAAGAACACCAAGCAACAGAGGAAATAACCGAGCGCCAGTCAATCGACCACACCAAGCATGACCGAGTAACACAGTTATCACTGAGCGCTAGAAGCAACTAACGCCTTCAGTTACCGAGCGTTCTTCAGAGATCGAGCACCCCGGTAACCACAGAAACCAAGCAACTAGTATCCCAAACCGAGCAAGTACTCCACCAAACCAAGATCAAAACTAACAATCTTCCTTCAAAGATGAACATATTTTTGGTTGATACAGGATTGCCAAGAATCCTAGGATGCTCCTGCATTAGACACCCCAGGTAAGAAAGATTTTCTCATAAGGAAATTAGGAACTCCTTAAGGGAATCAAAACAGGTATGCCAAATATGTTCTTAACCCATATCTCCTCTTGTCCTTCATCCCAAGTAGTCTTCACTTCATTCATTTTTCCCTGCAGCAAGTTCTTCTTCTTTCCACTTTGCTTATCCTTCCGGTCGACAACTGATAACAACTGACTCTGACCACTACCGATCACATCAGTGTCTCGGTAAGGTTCATCCTCTCTGAACTCCTCAATCAACTCAACATCATCTACATCTCTCTGTGTCACAAATATCATTATCTATTGTACCATCTCTGTCAGAAAGACCATCTGCCTCTTAATCTCAACAAACTCTTCAAATATATCATTCTCCTTCTCTTTCAATCTAGGCTTTGTAGGAACAAGTTCATCCATCCTCTACTCCTAAGGTTTGTCATAAGGACAACACCTGATAAGTCCACATCCCTTAACCCCGGTCTCCTGTAAAGGTAACAACTTATGTCTATATCCTTCATGCCTAACCACATAGGTGTTAGCACAACCATCAAACAAAACATTTATGTCAAATTGCCAAGGCCTACCGAGCAACAGATGACAAGCATCCATAGGCAATACATCACACAATATCTCATCATGATAAGATCCAATCTGAAAATTAACCAAGCATTGTTCTTCAATCCTAACCTTAGACACATCTTGTATCCAACTAATCTGATAAGGATTAGGATGCTTCTTTCTTTCCAAATTCAACTTACTGACCATTTCTCCTAAAACAAAGTTCTCAGAATTGCCACCATCAACTATAACATTGCATACCCTATTCTTGCACTTACTTCTGGTTCTGAACAGATTTCTTCTTTGTACTAGTTCATGGACACATGTAGCTAATCTCCTAGTGATAAGTGTCTCACCCTTTTCTGCAACATTCACAATATCCTCTTCAGAAGTCAGTGCCACCCTCTTCTTAGGAAAATGAAAACTTCTGTGACCAGCTTCACCACAGTTATAACAAGTACCGATGAACTCATTCTTCCACCTTCCTCTTTGTCCATTATTGAAATTCTTAGTACCTTGACCACCGCTAGATCCCACATTAGACTTAGGATTCTTTGTCACATTTCCTTTAGCAACTGTCTAACCAGTTTTACCACCTTAGTTCCTATTGTTCTGTCTTCCTTCAAACTCCTTATTCAGCTTCTCTTCAATCTTTAATGTCATCTGATAAGCATCTCCTATTGTTGTCATCTGAACAGTAAGTAACTCTTCTTGAATACTAGGTCTCAAGCCATAGACATACCTAGCAACCTTCTCTTTATCAGCTTCAGAATGACTAGTCCTAATCAAGATTCTGTAAAAATCCTCGATATACTCCTACATCGATTTGTTAGTCTGCTTCAAAGCTTGCATCTTCTTAAACATGTCCAATTCATAATCCACCAAAATGAATTTCTTCTTCAACTTGTCAACCATTCAATTCCATTTAATGATCTTTTCCTTTCCTCTCCTACCTCTTTCCAACTGAACTTCCCTCCACCAAATATTTGCATGACCCTTCAACTTAGTCTTTGCAAATCTAACCCTATCAAGATCTTCTATTTCTTCATAAAGTATTCATCCATCTCATTAATCCAATCAATCAATTCTTCTGGCTTAAGGCTTCCAACAAATGTAGAAACTTCAATCTTAGGTCTTTTCCTAATCTTAGACATAGCTTTCAGGATTCTACTTTCTTCAGGATCTCTAGCTTCTTCTACAACTTCTTCAAAATGATCTTCTTCCTCAGATTCATCATCACTACCTACCTTCGGTGTAGTCTTCTTCTTTCTCAACCCCTCTTGCAGGTCTTGCACTTGTTTCTACAAAGCCCTAAAATCATCAAGACTGAACTCTCCAGTAGCTTCCTCCTTTGAGATCTCACAATTTCTCCTCAGAGGCATCTTCAAATCAAGATCCAGGTGCAAACACACAAGATCTACTTGGCTCCAATAGGAACAAACTTCACTCACATAGGAACAAACTTCACTCTGATACCACCTGATGCAGTCAAGGTTGGTGGATCCAGTTAAGGACTGACCAACCTTGTAGCCAAACCAATATGCAACGGAAATACACAACAACAACAACATATCTGATATAGAACATAAATCTTTATTCATCAAATCACCGATTACATGCAATGTGTCGTGCTATAAGGCCTTCCCAGTTACGGCCAAATACAAAGCAAGTAACAGTCTACAAGATCTCGGAGGATCCAAATCTTTTCCACAACATCAGTATTCAACTAGCCCAGGTCTGCAACACACAGCACACTGGTAGGCACCTAGGAAAGATCTAAACTTGTACTCAAACTTCCAAGCAATCTTCATGTTCCTAAGCTCGCAGGCTACTAACTTCCACTACCTCCCAGACCTCCTCTCCTAACAATTAACCAAGCATCTACTTAAATACTAAATCCCAGCCACAAGTCATCTCTACAGGATATACAATTATTAAATGCCAAAACATCAGTCGACCCTCAAATGGCCTTATAAAATAAATAAACTCTCCAAGATGGCCCCAATGGTCATCAGATCCACATAGAAGAATGCAACACGCCAGATCTAGGTCCCCACATGTCCAATGGTCAATCCATAACTCGAGGAGCGCAACCCAAATCAGCAGAACCAGTCATCCAAGCCGATCCAACCAAACAATCTAGTTTGTAAGCAAGAACACCGAGCAACAGAGGAAATAATTGAGCACCAGTCAACCGATCACACCAAGCATGACCAAGTAACATAGTTATCATTGAGTGCCAGAAGCAACCGACGCCTTCAGTTACCTAGCGTTATTTAGAGACCGAGCACCTTGGTAACCACAGAAAGAGAGTAACTAGTCTCCCAAACCGAGCAAGTACTCCACCAAACCAAGATCAAAACTAACAATCTTCCTTCAAAGATGAACATATTTTTGGTTGATACAGGATTACCAAGAATCCTAGGATGCTCCTGCATCAAAACCTTTCTTAGACAAATTTTTATGTAGATCTCTCATGTTCCTTCATACTTTGTTGTGCACATCCTAAACTATGTACATTAAATCCATCTTTAGAAATAATTTTGAAACCAACTCAATAATTATTTTCAAAATATAAGGTAGGAGTTTGAGTGAGTACTAAAATGTCAAGTAGAGAGGGTTCATTCTTAGTTTTAGAGTCTAAAGAGCACCAATCATTGTGAAGGCATGTGTTAGTACAAAACTTTGAAATGGATATAGAAGAAGGTTGAACAAGTGACACAGTAGGCCCCTTCGAGGCTAATTTAGAAGTAAAATCTAATGATCCCTAATCATCATCTAAGATTTATTCTTGAGGACTAGAATATGGTGTATCAACTTGTATTGATGAAGGAATGGAATAATATAAAGGAATTTTTTTTATCCTAGCCCTGTTTGCAAATAACTATTTAAGTCTTTATCACTTGCTAATGTATACATCTTATTATTACATATGAACTTGAGGTTATGATTAAGATTGGAAAGGATCACATTCATATTGTGAGTTTAGGGTCTACCTAGAAGAAGATTAGACATGATATTATCAGGCATGATCTACCTTGATAGGTAAGATGATTATGTCTGAGGATTGTCTAGCAACATTGTCAAATCTAGGAATAGAGAGAGAATTAGGTTGAATAAGCATGGTATCTACCTTGATTTCATGCAAAAAGTTAATATCATACACATTTAGGCTTGATCTATTGCCCACTAAGGTTCATCTTATAGCATTACCATTGATAAGCACCATAATAAAAAAAGTTCCATATTGTTTTTCAATCTCCAATGTGGGTAACTCATGTTGGGGAAACACAACATTGGTCTTGGTTGCTTGCATACACTATAATAAGGTTACTACATCATTAGGTCTCACTCAAGGAGGAATGCCATTATTTTTTAAAGCCTCTTGAAGCATTCTCTGATATGTGGGTGAAGCTTGAATAAAAGCCCAAAGGGATATATTTGCAACAGTAGCACAAATTTGCTCAATAAGATCACACCCCTTAACATTTTTTTGTGAAAGATGAGGGGGTGGAGTAAGAAAAGGTTGATGAGGGGGGGGGACATTTAAATATTCCTTGTTGTTTCAAGTGTTACATGTGTGATACATTTCATGATAATTGGGTTGTTTAGCACCTTTTACAATAATCACTAATTTGTTTTGAGGTTGAGGGATATCTTGACAAAGGTGGACAATAAATTTAGGCCGCTCATGACCCTAAACAAGCATGACGTTAAATTTATTAGATTCTTTGTTCTCTAAGGTTTCATATATAGAAGGGAGAGTATAAAGGAAAGTGCTAATGATATCATCCTCTTCTTCCAAGATATCCTCATGAGTAGGACAAACTTTAGGAGAGGGATTAGTAATATTTATCAATGCTTCATCTCAAGAAGAGATTTCATGTAAGTGTAATGAAGTTAAATTGACATTAAGAAAGGTGTTTATAATATCATCCTATTTCTATAAAATATCCTCATAGGGAAGGTACATTTTAGGAGAATGATCAACCTCATTCCTCTAGGCCTCATACCAAGAAGGGAGATATTTGAAAGAAGTGTTGATAGTCTCTTCTCGCACCACAATGTCATGGATCTTTAGGAGATGTGTAAATTAATATAAGGGTAGCTAGGCCACTTTCACATATGTGAAATATATGCATCATGAAACTAACTAATTGAAAATGTGATGAAAATAATATCCTTTTTCAACTGAAAAAATGTTACTAAATTCATACAAGGATAAATAACGATGTGTGATTTTAATGTCTTTTTCACTAATGTAAGTGAATAAATAATTAATTTGATAAATGAAAACATCTAAAACAATTTAAAAAAATAGAAGTAAGCATAACATGCATTAGGTTCACCAAAATGTAATGTATGGAAATGGATGCTCACTAGTTTATGCATTCAAACTAAAAATTAGGCCTGTTCTCATTTGATTACTTTAAGGAGAGTGGTTCCACTTGGCTCAACCTCAAAGCTAATTAAAAATACATGAATCCAATAGTATTTTATTGTGTTGAAAATGAATGATTGAAAGATGTGATTTGAATGTTATATCTAGGGCCAAATATGTATGATTAAGGGTAATAAGCATGCATAAAAAGTCAACATGGAGTACAAATCTTAAAAGAGGAGGAAGAGAGGAACACATACTTGAAAATTGAGCTCAAAAGTGGAGGTCAATGGAAGTTTTAGGCACTCGTGTCCCAAGAGTTTTGATTGCAGACATAAATTTCATTTCTTAGATTAAGATGTCCTTTACATTACATTGGAAGGAGAATGACCCACTTGGCTCAAGGGTCCTTAGGCACGTGGTAAATATAATGGTACTTTAAGATGAATTGAAGGTGCTACATAATTATGGAAGATGAATGTCATATCTAGGGGAAATGTGACAAAATGTTGACTTTCATCATGCATGTCAAAATAGAGAATGACTACACAAATTCCACTAAAAGATCTAGGAAGTAAAAACAATAATTGACCTGTAATTTGAATTTTGAGCAAAATCAAGGGTACTTAAAGTAGAATTGGGTGACCTGCCCCTAAAATTTTTAGATCCAATGTCAATTATTTCGCATCTCTCTTGATGCTCAATCTATAACTAAATATGTGAATTT
Organism: Chamaecyparis obtusa; assembly: GCA_027943335.1. Lineage (NCBI taxonomy): Eukaryota > Viridiplantae > Streptophyta > Pinopsida > Cupressales > Cupressaceae > Chamaecyparis > Chamaecyparis obtusa. The sequence continues at coordinate 672,407 of BSBK01009106.1, forward strand.
GCCTCTTGTTCATGCACACAAAAAAGAGAGAAAATGTTGGGTAGAAAAAGGTTTGCCTAGGTCAAACCCTAGTTTTGCAATTAACTATTAAATTAAAATGTAATTGAAAGTGTGCTATTTCTTAGTAGAGGCTATGTCTAAAAAATAATTTTTTAATACCATCATAGGCTTTCTTTGTGTCAAAATGCTCATGAAGATGTTGATGTTGACCTTGTAGAGTTGACTTTAGGAAATATAGATCATGGATGTCCTCATGAATGTATAGAGCTAAAAATTAGTCCTCTTATTTAATGTCTTATTTCTCATAAGGACTTGAGTTCTTGAATTCTTGATTGATGTAGATGAATTAGGAGTGATAAACATCAAATGAGGGTGGATAACTTACTTTTATACCTCTCCCTAGTATTTTGGGGTGTGAATTTTAGAGCAAGTTAACACAGACTTAAATTTCCATCTTCTGCAAGCTAACCATTGTGTGATTTGAATTTGGTCTCTGATTGTGAGGCACAAGTTTCATAAGGAAAACTACTAGCCCCAATGTAGACCTAAATTATGACCTTCAGTCCAAATACTAAGAAGAATCCATAAATTATTTAGGATTGAGATGGATCGATTATATCAGGCACAAGAGCTTAGGAATGCTAAAATAGGCCCTAGGTGAGAAAGAAATTGCATAGAGATGCAATTTACAATGCTACATTACTCCCACTTTATCAATAGTATAAACCTAAATTCATACTCTTGGTGAAGTATATTATAGCATTGGAAAACTTTCATCAAGGTAAAAGAGACAAGTAAACATCAAGCCCTGAAGCTGCTTAGGATCTTATCAATCTAATAACAATATAAATGAGAAACACATGAAAAGAAAGAGAGAGAGAGAAAAGGCATGACTATACTAGTCTAGTAAGGTTAGGCTTACTATAAGTCATGTAGAGATATTGTTGCTAAGGAGAATTGAATAGTCTAGAAAGTTGAGTAAAGCTTGTCAGATAACCCAATTGATAACCAAGAAAAGAATTATATGCAAGGAAATCCACTAGAAAATGGTGCAAATCAAGAAAAGTATTATATGTAAGGAGATCTACAGAGAGAAGATTAAAAATAAAAAGGAACAATTTTCTAAGTAACCTAATAAAAATGATAACAAAAATTGATTATGGTGTGTGCATAAAGTGTAACAAAGAGTGAAGTGTATGCCCCGTGTTAAAGTGATTGTTTACACCTTACTAGGAGCAACAAATTAAGGGTAGGAATAGAAGAAAGAATTGATTAGAGGTAGGGATAAGAACAAGGTCATTTATCATAACTTCTTACTATACCATCTTGAAAATTTATCACCCATAATTAGATGCTCGATTAGGTCCAATTTTGGTGATTTCAAGATCTGATATCTATGATGCTTGATCCTAGTAACCTGATTCTTCTTTTCCTGCATATTTTCCACCATCCTGACACCTTGTTTAATTTTGGGTTGAATATCCTAGGTACAAAACATTTGAAACATTCTATACCTAGGAATAAAATATTTCAAATATTTTGTTCTCGCACTTTTTGTCCCGGAGCCCTATGTCGAGGTGTTAGTGGGAAATTAGATCATGTGATCGGCCTAACTTATTTTTTAATCTTGAAATTATGGATGAAGTATATAAACACCCTACATCTCCTCATTTTGATATCAATTACTATCCTCAAGCATTCATGATCAAGAAGCATTCAAGCATTCAAGAGAAATTGAGCAATTAGATTCAAGATTTGAAGACAAACATCCAAGATATAGTTTCTCCAATTCATTCAAGAAAATTATAACATAATATTCTGAATTGAAGAAACTTTCTCTCCCATGATGGCCAAGTAGAGGAATTTTCAATCAAGCAAGAATATCCTTCCTTCCATCCACATTCATCTCCCCTTCATTGCAAGTGATTAATAAGCATATCTACATTGAAGATCTAGGAGTGGAATTCATAATTCCATGCATTTGTGAGGGAATCCTTGACTCCTATTATACATTTCAAGGTTGACTTCTTAATTCCAAGCACATTCAAACATCTTCATGGGTATGAGCAATTTCTACATCCATCCATGAGGGTTTATGCAAGGTGAATCAACCATTTATCTTTTACATACTTTCTCTTATGTAATTTCCTTTCATTTTCAAGGTTGATTCCTAAATAGGGGTTTGACCAAGGAAAACCCCTTTTACCCAATCTTTTCCCCATTTTTCTATGTGTGGGAATAGGTTAGGGAGTTGTTGGATTTTTTTTGGACAGATAAAAAATAGTCATAAGACTACCGAAAGTTTCAGTCAAAAGTGTTAGATACAAAATGACAAAAAAACTCTCTACCCATGTACATAATGTCTAAAAAATTATGTACCCTACAATTTTAGTCCAAACTAAAATCCCTAGTTAGTACAGTAGTTTGGACCCTGATTCAACTCAAATCTATTTTCTAGTAGTTAGTTATTAGTCTGTTATTTCCAGTTTTGTCTCTAATCATCTATTTTGTCATCTAAATTACATCTTTCCTCTTTTCCATTTGTAAATTACATATTTAGTGAAGGATCATTGCCACATTCAATGCTTAGGTCCTCACTTGAGCCTATTGGGACATCTTCCTTCTGTGTGTGCAATTTGGAAGAGGAGTAATCTACCCCTTCAAATTACTTCCCTTTCCTCATGTATATATTTGGTGAACCCAACTTATGAAATTTCCTCTTCTGATTTTGGTGGTTAGATATCATTTGTGTGCATGTTGTTCTTTTAGGTTCAATATTTATTATATTGTATGCTTTAGATCTTCAGTTTTTATTTGATGGTTAGATGTATTTTTTCATTAAATCATGCTTAGTTGATGAATGCTTGCATATCTCTTTCAAAGTACATATTTACATTAGATCTATATTTCTTTCTTTTGTTTGTGCATGTGTGTTAATACACTAAGTCCTACTTATAGTATTATGATTAGGAGAAATTGTAAACTTATGGTTTCCTTTGATCCCATGTTCTCTATGTTTCCTAAGAATCTCGATGAGACCAACATGCCTACTAATGACATTCCTCCCATTGTTGAGGACAACTCTTCCCACTCTTCTCATGATGAAGATGATACCTTAAGAGTTCCTCATATGTAAATGAAAAATATTTTCCATGAATTTGAAAATTTTGAGCAATGGTTAGGACAAGAAAACTCCAATCCTGAGGTCATCTACATAGCAGAGGGTTCAAGGAAGATAATTCATAATGATGAACATGGTGTTAATATCCCGTGTAGTATCTCTCATCTCATTGATAATAATGTCAAGCCTATTAGAGATTGTGCCCAAGAATTAGGTTTCATTCCACATACCACTAGTGGTGAGACCTCCATTCCTATTCCTACCTCAGTACCTAGTGTGTATTATTATGCTCCACCTCTCATAACCACTTCCATTCAAAACACCAATCCTACACATGTTAGCATTCCTAATCCTACTACTCCTTCTTCAAGTGTTCCATGTGTGTCCTTACCTTCATCCATACCCACTTACAATAGTGTTCCTTTTTTCATATTCTATTGTTCCTTCCATTTCCCACAATCGTCCAAACCTTTCACACATATCTCCTACCACTCTTTCTACTAAATCAACTATCAACAACTTGGCTCAAACTATTTCATCTTTGCAACAACAAATTGCACCTATGACTCAATCCAAGCTCAACATTCCTACTTGTGACATTGTGTGTCCTATGTCCTTATACATCATTTGTGTTGTTGTTCCTCAATACATGTAAATTCCTCATTTAGAGACTTACAATGGTAATGGTGATCCTTTGACGCAAGTCAAAACCTTTCCAACATTGTGTAGTGATTTCTCTCATGACCAGAGGTTCATGGCTAAACTGTCTACTAGAACTTTTCAAGATAAAGCTTTGCAATCATATTATTATTTACCTACTTATTTCATTGATTCATTTTTAAAAAATTATAATGCTTTCATTCAATAGTTTCAAAATAATATCAATCCTAAGATTTATTTGACCGATTTGATGCATTGTAAACAAGGTGTTAAAGAAAAAGTGATTGATTTCATTGGTAGATTTAAGCATTTGCATGCTCTGATTTCTTAGCATGTGCTTGATGTTGATATAGAACATATTTTCATTACTAATTTGAAAAAAAGACATTACAAATGAGATATTGCTTTCTAAATTCTCTTCTTTTACTCAATTGGCGTGCAATGTTTCATAATTATCAGCTTTAAGTGAGTCAATTTGAGAGTAGTCCTCCATTGTCTTTGGTTGATAAAATTGGCATTGCATTTAAATCCCTTCAAAAATTTCAAAAAAAAAAGAACTTCATAAAAATCAATAATTCATTAAACCATGTTGATGAACGAGTGACAACAACATCCAAAGGTGTTGTTCCTTTGTCATCTTTTTTAAAACCTTCTTGCAATTTTACACGTCTTTCTAAATCTTTGCATAATGTGATGTTGAAGTTGATTAATGCTAACATTTTACTACTTCCCCCCATTTACCAAACTAACACATCCAAACCTTTTCCCAAATCCTTTGATTAGAAATATTTTTGTTAATACAATCGTCAACCTCGCCATAATACTGAGAAGTGTTTTCATTTGAAATATATTATTCAAGACCTCATCGATTCTAATGTTATATATGTTAAAGGTGTCAATGATCAAGGAAAAAAGTTCATAGAGCCTCCCAACCAAAACTCAATCCTTTACCTTCTCATTTGACCAATACCATTGAGTCTACTTAGTATTTACCATCTTCTTCCACTTATGTTGTTGACTATGATGTTGGGTGTACTAAATCCAACAATGTTGTCAACCTTATTGATCAATCCGAACCTAAAGCCAAATATGAACCTGAGCTTTGCATTACCTTTGATCCTAAAGAGATGATTAAATCACCTAATGGTTATCTTTCATTGTAGAAAAGGTTAATGGTCTTCTTTCTCCTGGTGTCCTTATAGATCCTATTTTCATGGTGAATGTCATAACTGAAGAACATCTTTACACTAGACAATTGTAGTGAGATTTCTATGATAAATTTGATGCGATGATCCAAACATTCAATGGTTTCACTTATCCTACCCATGGTTCCATTAATTTTCGTATAGAACTTGGTGGTAAAACTCTAGATGTCACTTTTTTTTTCCATCCCAACTTCCAATTAGTTTCAAGATAGACATGGAATTCCTTGGCTCACCTCCATGAAAGTCGTAGTCTCTCCTATTCATAAGTTTTTGAAATTTCCCCATGACAGAGAAATAATCATGATTAATCATAGTCTCTATTAGCCTTTATCACCTCGAGGGAACTTTGACCTTTACTTCTTTTGTCCTTCTATGCCTCAACCAATTCAACCTTACAAAGACAATATTTTCCAATCCCATCAAAATTTCAAAATCCAAAAGATTTGTGAGCTTAGCGATCCTAAGGATGTTCTATCTCCTTTCTCTAGACCTAGACTTATTCACAAACCTTCAAAACCTCCTATATATGCTTCCATTCCACCTCCTATATCCCATAAACATTCTACAAATGTTATCTATCAACCTAATTTGATGCCTTCCATTATTCCCCCTAAAGAAGAAAAGGACGTAATATTGATTGATCCTAAAACAAATCAAATCTCAAGCAAAACCAAACTTAACCATTGTGCTTGTGACTGCCATCGTAAATGTCATGCTAGAGCTTGTGACTGTTCTTCCCAAAATCTTGTTGGGATATTGTGCAAATGTGTGCTTCAGAGATTGCTATCACATATTTGAGAGATGTGTTGTCATTGATGTCAATTTATTTCTTTGTTGTAATAGTATAGTAGAGATGTTGTAAGAATGTTGAGTGAGTTGATTGGATCAGTGAAGCTACTATGTTGTAGATCTAATGATGGGAAGTTACAGATATGTTGAGGAATGTCTATACTTGATCTATGCAAAGTTATAGAGGTTCATAGTATGATTTGAGTCACTTATGGTTGATTTATCAGAGAATGGTATTTTGATATTCTGGAAATGTTCAGGAAGAGACAATATGGCAATATTTGGATCAGTGTGGATTGGTGTGACAGTATTTTGAGATTCGAAGGCTATGTCATGTTTATGACTTGGAATTGTGTCCTTGAAACGATTGGTTTGTCGATTTGAGGATCACAAGCTATATTTATGGAGTGACAATGTTTATTGATTGTTGTTCTTAACGTTCTTGGCCAACAAGATTGGTGTAATGTGTTGTGATGGATCATGGCATGATTTATGGATTTGTTGCATGTTTGAGGATGTTGTTATGGATCATTGCCATGTCTTAGTCGACATTCAATAGATCACATTGTATATTGATCTATAATGAATTAATATTTTAAAATTAGGTCCTTAGTCAACCTTACATAAAATCTTGGTGTTAATGTGTTCACGTGGTGTTGTGATTTTGTGCTTTCATTTTAACATTAAAATCTATGGTTTACATTTTTAATTCGGTTGAGTCATTAAAGATTGTGTGGTTAGGACACAACTGATTTACCCCCCCTCTCGGTTGTATGGTTCTTCTATATTTTTATCAATTGGTATCAGATCTAGTGCCTCTTTGAAAAGTATAACAACTTGAGGTGATCCAGGATGGAAACTTTCAAAAGGGAAAGTCTGAGGTTCAATGAAACAAACTATGGATTTTGGAAAGGACGAATGGAGACACATTTGAGATGCCTTGGTAGCGAGCATTGGGAGATCACAAAGAAAAACTACAATACTCTTGCATATCTTGTGAATGCTACCACTAATGAAAAGAAGGAATTTGATGTCAACATTAGAGACAAGGAGGCCTTGCTAAGTGCTTTGAAAGATTCTAAATATTCTAATGTCATGGAATTGGAGACAACAAATTAAATCTGGGAGAAATTAAGGATTCTACATGAAGGAGACACTCAGGTGAAGATGGCGAAGTTGCAGACACTTAAGGGAAATATTGAAGCTCTCAAGATGAGTTAAGATGACAATGTTGCATATTACATGGAAAAGGTAACAGATCTTGTTTGCAGAATGAGAGGTGTCGGTCAAAAAATTGATGAAGATGAAGTTGTGGCTACGGTTTTGAGATCCTTACCTCCTTACAAACACAAGGTTTTAGCTATAGCAAAGATCAAAATTGTGACTAAGGTGACAAAAGACATGTTACTCGATAAGCTAACTACCTTTGGGTTAAGTGAATTTGGTGATTCCCTTCCTAAAGTTGAGACCTCATTCAAAGATATTGTATCTAAGAACAAGCAACGATATCTTCTTGGAGAAATTTCATCAAAGTATGCTAAGGAGATAGAAGACCTTGAAGAAGAAGAAAATAAGCTTAAAGAAATTGAAGCCCTAATTTCTAGGAGAGTACCTAAGGGAGCTAGTAAATATGAAGGAAAATTACCTTTGAAATGTTTTTCTTGAAATAAAATTGGTCATTTCGTATCTAGATGTTCTGAGAGAGTTTCTAAGGCAAAACCTAGGAAGTATCAACCTAAATATCAAAAGAAATGTTATTTTGTTGTTGATGATGGTGTGATTGACGAGGAATCTAAAAAGGATGGTGATAATGATGAGGAATCCATATTCATTTCTATAAAAGAAGAATATCCAAGCCCTATGAATAAGGAGAGAGCTTTGGCCGCACATGTTGAGGAGAAGAGTCAATGGATTATTGACAATGGTTGTTCACATCATATAATTGAAGATAAAATAAAATTTATGGAATTGCGAAGGTATGATGGTGGTGTAGTTAGGTTTGATGATGACACTCCTTGTATAATCCATGACAAAGAATCCATTACTCTTTATGGTAAGACTAATATCGATGATGTTTTATATGTTGAAGGAATTAAGCATAATCTTTTGAGTATTATATATCTAGTTGATAAGGGATATGATCTACAATTCAAGAATGGTGAATGCAAAATCTTGGGAAGTTCAGGAGATGAGATTGCATCTAGTAAAAAAAAAAAGGTAACATCTTTCATTTGAATAGTACTGTAAGAAGGTATTTGATTCCTCACATTGATGATACCTAGCTATGGAATAAGAGGTTGTGTCATGTTAACTTTGATAACATTGTGAAGATAAGTGATACTAATGTTGTAAGAGATCTACCAAAATTGATAAAGCCTACTAATGAAATGTGTAAGGGATGCTTGATGGGTAAGAAAAATAGATCTACTTTCAAGAGAAAAACTTTTACTTCAAAATGATTGTTAGATCTTGTGCATACATATTTATGTGGACCATGTAGAAATAGAAGTTATCATGGAGATAGACATTTCATATAATTTTTTGGTGATTATTCAAGGATGATGTGGGTGACTTTCTTGAGAGAAAAATATAAAGCCTTTAACATGTTTAAGATATTTAAAGCTATGGTCGAGAATGAAACATGATTAAAGATTAAATGTCTAAGATCAGATAGAGGTGGTGAATTCACATGTGGTGAGTTCTATGTTTTTTGTGAAGAACATGGAATAAAGAGACAAACATATACTCTAAGGACTCCACAACATAATGGTATTATAGAAAGAAGGAACAAATCAATCCTAGATATAGCTAGAACCATGATGATCAAAGGTAATGTTTTGCATACCTATTGGAGAGAAGTAATTTTGATAGCAGTCTATACATTGAATCAAGTCAAAAGTGGAATCGGTAAGACTCCTTATAAGATTTGGTATGGCAACACTCCTACTGTGAAATATTTTAGAATTTTTGGAAGCAAATGTTATATCAAGAGAGATGAAGGCTTAGGGAATTTTGATCCTATAAGTGATGAAGGTATCTTTCTTGGTTATTCTACCAAGAGTAAGGCATACAAGTGCTATAATAAGACTAGGTTAAGGAAGATAGTTGAAAGTGTTAATGTGAGAGTTGATGAATATAGTCATAAACAATCCAGATATTGTGCTTATGATTTAGATGATGAAGATGTAAGTGGAAATTAAGTAACACAAACTCAATCACATAATCCACTTCAGATTTCCCCTAGAGTTCATGATGATCAAGATGAGCCAGGTAATGTTGAAGAAGATACTCAAGAATCAAGTATTCATCCAAATCTGAGAACTCTGAGGTATGTAAGGCTAAATCATTCTAAAAATTAGATCATAGGTGATAAGGACAAATGTGTTCAAACTAGAAGAAGGTTAGATAAGGTTAGAAATGAGATTAGTTTGATTTCTAAAGTTGAGCCTAAAGATGTACATAACACATGAAAAGATGAAGGTTGCGTAAAAGCCATGGAAGAATAACTTGGTAAAATTCATAAGAACAACACATGGATCTTAGTTCCTAGACCTAAAGATAAGAATGTGATTACTACTAAATGGGTTTTCATTAACAAATTGAATGGGGATGGTGAAGTTGTGAGGAATAAAGCGAGACATGTTTGCAAAGGATGTTTACAAATGGAAGATATTGATTATGATGAAATTTTTTCTCATGTTGCTCGAATTGAAGCAATTAGATTATTTATTGCTTATGCTACTTACAAGAACTTTAAATTATATCATATGGATGTTAAATCTACATTTTTGAATGGCGATTTAGAGGAACAAGTGTATGCAGAGCAACCAAATGGTTTCTCTTTAACAAATCAAGATAATATGTTATGCAAGTTGAAGAAAGTTTTGTATGGATATAAAAATGCCCCTAGAGCATGGTATGCAAGGTTAGACAAATATCTCTTATAACTTGGATTCAACAAAGGTACTGCAGATTTCAATTTGTATTTCAAGATTAATCAAGATAACATTTTTATTGTTGAATTATTTGTTGATGATGTCATTTTTGGAGGCAACGAAGAGTTGAGTAAAGGGTTTTCTAAAGAAACACAAAGTGAATTTGAGATGTCTATGATAGGTGAGATGATAATTTTTCTTGGTTTTAAAATTGTATAGTTTAAAAAAGGAATTTTAATTTCTCAGTCTAAGTATGTGAATGAATCGTTGAAGAAATTTGGAATGGAAGACTCTAGACCAGTTGGAACTCCTATGGTGATTGGTTGCAAATTAACAAAATTTGATGATATTCCTAACACAAATCAAACAAGATATAGGTCCATGGTTGGTGGTTTACTATACTTGACACAAACAAGACCTAGCATTATGAGTACAATATGTATGGAAGCTAGATTTCAAGTAGAACCAAAGGAATCTCATATTGTTGCAGTGAAGAGGATATCTAGATATTTAAAAGGAACATATGATCATGGCTTAAGGTATCTTAAGGCTAATGGCTTTACATTGTGTGCTTTTACTGATGTTTACTGGGTAGGAAATGTGGATGACAAGGAAAGTACTAGTGGAGGTGCACTCTTCTTGGGAAAGAGATTGATTTCATGGGAAAGTAAGAAATGAAATTGTATATCATAGTCTACTACTGAGACAGAATATGTTGTTGCTGCTATGAATTATACACAGGCGATATGGATGAAGAAAATATTGAAAGACATAAGTGTATGCATCGACAAGCCTATTACTATTTCTTGTGATACTTGAAGTTCCATCAACATCTCTAAAATTCTAGTGCTACATTCAAAGACATAGCATATATATATCAAGTGTCACTTCTTGAGAGAGAAGGTAGTTGAGAAGGAAGTCAAGATGGAATATGTATCTACTAAAGAGAAGATTGCAAATGTATTCACGAAGCCCTTTCCAAAGGATACTTTTGAGTATCTCTGAGGTAAGCTTGGGGTGATAGCCCCTCCTGATCTAAACTGAGATGCATTGAGTTGCATCATTCCAAGGTACTTAATAGAGACATTATTTTTGCTTGGATTGATGTAAGGTTGCTTCCCCTTAGGGGGAGTAGTGGTTAGTGGTTAGAGATACTTATGGCAGATGATCAAAGCATATTATTCAGGTATGAGACCAGTTCTTGTGATGCATTGTTGGATATTATGTGATCTTTGTCATTGATGTCAAAGAGGGAGAGACAAGCATATGAAAAACAAGTTATATGTATATGGGGAGAGAAGTCATGTATTTGAATCTAAGGGAGAGTAGTTATGATGGAGAGAAGAGTATGTATCTAAGGGGGAGACATTGTTTTCCTGGGTAAGAAGATTTTCTAGAGAGACTTTGAAAGATAATGTTGGTATTTCTTGGTATTGATTGGTTTTTCACATCATATGTTGTCATCAATGCCGAAGGGGGATATTGTTTATATATTGTGAAAATATGTGCTTCAAATATTGCTATCATATATTTTAGAGATGTGTTTCCATTAATGTCAATATATTTCTTTCTTGTGACAGTATTGCAAAGATGTTGCAGGAATGTTCAGTGAGTTGATTGGATCAATGAGGCTACTATTTTGTAGATCTGATGATGTGAAGTTATAGATGTGTTGAGGAATGTATGTACTTGATCTATGGAAAGATACATAGGTTCACAATATGATTTGAGTCAGTTATGGAATATTTATCAGAGACTAGTATTTTGATGTTCTGGAAATGTTCAAGAATAGACAATATGACAGTATTTGGATCAACATGGATCAATGTAAGAGTATTTCAAGATGCAAAGGCTATGACATGTTTATGACTTGAAATTGTGTCCTTGACATGACTGGTTCATCGATTTGAGGATTGCAAGCTATGTTTCTAGAGTGACAATGTTTACTAATTATTATTCTTAATGTTCTTGGCCAACATGGTTGGTGTAACGTGTTGCAATGGATTGTGGCATGATTTATCGAGTTGTTGCATGTTTGAGGATGTTGTTATGGATCATTTCTATGTCTTAGCCAATATTTAATGGATCACATTGTATATTGAACTGTAATGATTTAATATTTTGTAATTAGGTCCTTGGCCGACCTTGTAGAAATAAGTTGATGAAATGAATAAAAGAATGTAATCATTTGTAAGTAGGAAGGCATGGTTTGTGTGAGCATGATGTATTGATGACTGTGTGAAGAGGTATGAGTGGAATCTACAATCGAGGCAGAGATTTGTGTACTTCATTGTAGCTACATTGACATGTTGGAGATGCTATCAGTTAGTTCATAAATAGTGGATTGTTGTCCACAAATTGGATTATTGTCCAAGTTAATATGTAAGGTAGTGAGCCTTCCCTTGTTGTAATTGAGTAGTGAGCTATAGGCAATGTGTTTGAATGCATGTACACACCCCTTGTATTACCTTTAACATGGAATTATGCTTTTAATAGAGTAGATCATCTTGTGGGTTTAATCCCCACCATGGTTTTTCCCCTAACATGGTTTCCACATAAAAAATATTGGTATTAATATGTTCATGTGGTGTTCTAAATTTGTGCTTTCATGTTTAACATTAAGATCTATGGTTTAAAGGTTTAATTTTGCTAAGTGGTTAAAGATTGTGTGGTTATGACACAATTGATTCACCCCCCTCTTAGTTGTATGGTGTTTCTATATTTATATCAAATCTTTCCTCCAATAAGACACCCACTGAAGCTTTGATTCCCTTTGACCAACCTATGCATATCCCAATGGAGGAAGTTAATTTGGAAAAAAATGAAATTGAAAAAATATGATAATTCTATTCACATCCTAAATTCTATTACAATTAATTTGGATGAAGAAGATACTCTTGATGATGATGATTTCAATATTTCTAATGAAAATGACAATAATCATGCTAGTGATTCTAATGATATGTATGAGCTCATTGATGCCAATCATGATGACTTACTAGCTATATTTGCAAAATAATTATCTCTTATTCCTATTAATGAACAAAGTGACTCATATTCACAACATGGTCCTTATTTGGAACTAGTTATGGATTCATCTATCGTGCTTGATGGTTCTCCTCTTTCATATTTCCCACCTTCCCTAAATACTACAAACTAAGATTGAGGGGCATGTAATATGCTTGACTAGCTCTGCTCGTAGGGTGGGTTCTTTGTGACTTCTTGTTGTAATGTGCTTCCCCCATGATGTGTTGCTTGTTATATGTTTTTTGTTTATATTTCTTTATATGACCCTTTTTGCTTCATTGGCGCAAGGTGATGAAGGAATTGATTTGTTGTGGTATTCCTCTATTTGTATCTCACTTTTTCTATATGTTGTTACATTTTATGTTGTGTATATACTGTGATGTGTGATTTGTGACCTGCAACACAACACTTCAATAAGACATTACAACATTGTTAGCATTAGATTTAAATTGAATTGAAGAAACCAACAATGAAATCGTCCTATTACTCTCTTGTTAGTGTGAGTATGAAATAAAGATACGATCTATACTAAAATGAGAGATTCAATAATAGATATATGAAATTGAGCTAAATCTAGAACATAAATGAAAGAATGGGGAAATCAAACAAGAAGACTCCCTTCCAAGTGTAGCTCCTATGTTCTCCTTTCTTCTTTGTTGTAATTGATTTGATGTAGCTCCTTTTGATAATCTTGAAATGCACTATGGCTTTGAAAGCAAGATAACGAGGATATTAGAATAGAAGAAGGAGAGGAATTGGATCCTTTAGATCTATAGTAACAATACTCATGAAGGCTCCCTTTGTAAAGGGAAATGAAGTCCTATTTATAAGATTTTTAGGAGAATCAATGGTCAGGATTTTACGAAAATGAAGGGTTGAGATTCTCTCATTTGAATTATTTAATTCAAAGTGGGTGGATGGGGGGTGGATGGGTGGATCCACTTTGAAAAATGAAACCTACTACCCAAATTCGTATGGAATGCTTAAGTGAAGTTTTGGAGGGGTTAGGAGGCTTTCAGAGGGTAGTTAGAGTCAAATTTAACTTCCCCACTTGATATACTTAGGGTACGGGGTTGAATTTTGGTCACTAGGTGGCCCAAGACTCATAAAAGAGCCTCAAAAAATGACCCTAAAGTCCAAATCCGAGTTTGTAGAGTTTGGATTATTTGGGCCAAGTATATTTCTTCCTATGTGATTATTTTTGACTTGGAAGGAGAAAGGAAGACTTTAGAGGCCAATAATACATTATTTTAATTTTAGTGGGTGGGTAAGAAAGATGAGTTTGGTGAGAATTAGGAGCCATGTGCTTTTTATAGAATTAAACATAATATTTAATTCCAAGTGGGTCAAAGGAAAATATGAATTAATTTAAATAAATATATTTATTTATTTAAATTAATAGAAGAAAATAGAATTAAATGTAATATTTAATTTCAAGTGGGTTAAAAGAAAATATAAATTAATTTAAATAGATAAATATATTTATTTAAATTAATAGAAGAAAATAGAATTAAATGTAATATTTAATTCCAAGTGGGTTAAAAAGGGAAATATGAATTAATTTAAATAGATAAATATATTTATTTAAATTAATAGAAGAAAATCATTTATGTACTCAAATAGAATTAAATGTAATATTTAATTCCAAGTGGGTTAAAAAGGGAAATGTGAATTAATTTAAATGTATTTATTTAAATTAATAGAAGAAGGGGATTTAATTAATTAAAGTACTAGGACTTTAAATTAATCAATCATAAGGTTTATTTAGCTATTATATTAAATGTAGCATGTGATTAATATAGATTTAAGGTTTTCTGTATTTGACACTAAGTCGAGTAGAGTCAATTAGAAGACATAATTGCCTAGTATAGTAGGACTTTGATGATTTAGAAAGATTGATATACTGAGGCTAATTTTGGGGTATTACATTTTGCCCCTCTTTGAATTACTGCGCGAAGCATAGTGGTTCAAAGAATAGTCTGATGTGATGATTGATGTCTAGATTGGGTCTTGATCGACCAAAGATTTGAGATGTTGTTAACGGTACCAACAATGAATCGATGATTACGAACAAGTGATAAGACAACTGATTCTGAACCTATGATTATGAAGAAGTGAGTGACCGATTCCAGACTCGATTGTCAATAAGAATCACATTGGTATCACATTTGAACCCTTCAATTATGAAGAATTAAGGAAATAACATTGATGAACTGATGGTTACGAAAAGTTGATATAGTTAACAAGATTAAAAGAATACCAGATTGATATGGATTTTGATGAATCTGATATGCCCCAAGTGTTGTGTAGATTTCAAGATTGTCTCTAGAATGGAGTTTTGATTTCTGGAATCTAGGTTAGGTTGCCCAAATACCAGTCAGAATTGATTTTCAAGATTGAGATTTAGATTGCCCCAAGTGATGTGCCTCAGTGGATCGACAGAAGAGAGATATGATGCCCCCTCAAAAAATTGGATGAAAATTGATTCGAGGATAATTTTTTGAAAAGATTGAGGTTAGATAAGATTGATGGAAGGAATGTTAGATGGAGAAAAGATGATTGGTGATGATACTTGCTTTCATAAGTGCACTTCTCGTCATTAGAGCTTTATTTTGATATTGCAAAAGCAGATATGTCATACCTGGCATAGAAAGCTAGGATGATGATCCATTTGCGTAAACAAACACATAGCAGACAGAGTGTGATCTCATCCTTCCTAAGACATATGAACAAATGCCTCAGGATCTCAGAAGATCGTCCAACAAGCACAAGTCAAAATAAAGACAAGGAAAATATTATGAACAAATTTATTACAGATTTTCAAGTATTTGATTTTTTTATTTATTTAATTGTTTAGGATTTTTGAAAAAAATATTTGATGTTTTTACACATTTTTCAAGAAATTTTACCCCTTTTTTTAATTTTTTTTTAAAAAAAGATTTTCCAAGGATATTAAAAAGATAGACAAGTAAGAACTTGCCCCAACATATGATAAGCATGGTTGCAGTGACCCATACGTTCACTTCACAGGATGAACAATAGGATGGCAAGAGTAGGTAGATGCAATGAGAACCACTGGTGACTGTTGCGAGGGAAATTCTCGAGGAGAGAGATCGCAGTAATAGCTAGGCAAGAGTTTCCCCTAGGAGTTGCTGAAGTATAGGGCTTGATGGGACAAGATTTCTGACGAAATGTTACTGCAAGATTGACGAGGATGTGTACATCGGATGAAGAAAATCTCAAGATTTTCTGACAAGATTTATTTTTTAGGAAGAAGTGCTGTCGCGCTATATACAATAGGTATAAGGAAAAGATGAGCTAATAGCGGTAGGGTGCATAGGCGTGAATGATTGGTATTTAGCAGGAGAAAAGGCCATGGAAAATTTACAAGAGAAAACACATCAAGTGTATCAAAGAAGAAGGCGAAGAAAGAAATATCATTAGTGGGGAGAAGCAAAGGCAATACGCATAATGAAAGAAAGTAGAAGGAATGAAGATGGTGGTGATGAGAGTGCAGATGGGAGATAGGTGAGGCCAAAGCTCATGATAAGACGTCCCTAGAGAGATCCAGGTCCTTTGATGTCGTAGGCTACATTGAGAGAACAGACGGAGGATGTGGGTGAGAGAAGGCAGGAGGATGCGGGTGAGGGAAGGCAGGAGGCCACATCTCAGGAGCAATATGCCTCATGGAGATTGAACTATCCGATACTCTCTAGCTTCTTTGAACAAGGTCCACAAGGTGATCAACAGAGATTGAATCCTGTTGTACATCGACCAGTACCGAGGTATCCGATATTCTCTAGCTTCTTCAAACAAGGTCAACAAAGTGATCAACAGAGATTGGATCCTATTGTACAATGACCAGGACCAGAGCCAATGGTTGCAGCACAAGTAGTGGGACCATAGCCAGTAATGTGGCGATAATTTGCGTTGGCAGAAGACTACAATACGGTGTCAGAAGAGAGAGATGCCTTGAGGCGACAACTGGCGGTAGAAGAAGAAAGGGAAAATCAAGCGGAAAGTGAGGTGACATGGTTGCAAGGTATGATGGATAGGGTACGGGAAGATAGTGCTCAGACTGAAGCATCCCGTATGCAGGGGATGATAGAGGCAGAACAGGCTCGAGCTAATCTTTCTCAAGTAGCGTATGATGCCTTGCAAGGCAGACTGGAAGCATCATGAAAGACCATGATAGCAATTGACGCCATGTCAGAGGAAACACAAGAAAAATTGGCTAATGTGATGGAACAAGTGAGCCATCTGAAACAACAACTAGATGAAGTGACTGCGAATAGGGATCGGTGGAGATTTTTGGCAGAGACCTACCAAGGTGAACGAGATGTTGCACAGAAGGCAGTAACACTCCCCAGGGCATCTCAGCTGATGATTGAGACTCTATCAGTGATGAAAGAGTTAGCAAAGGTTGGGCAGGAAGTGGCTTATTACAAGGGATTATACCATCAGGAAGCCCCCATGGATCAGAGGTAAGATGGAGGAATGCCACAGAGGATGGCTAGACCAATCAAAGGTATTGGTGTTCGTCCACCAAGGCACAAAAGTAGCAGCAGAGGTTCTTCATCATCAGAACCTGGACGGGCGGAGTGATGACACAAGTGTTGTTTTGTTGTTGTTGTTTTTTTTTTTTTAGCTGGACACATGATGTGTACCAAATGTAATCACCATGATATATATATATATATATATATATATATATATATATATATATATATATATATATATATATATATATATATATAAGGAGAATTTCATGTGTCCAAATTTTGTTGTTTTTAGATGTATGTATATATTATGATGAAATAATGAACTTTTGATGGACTTGATGTTCCTATGCATCTATGGATGATTTTTATTTTTTTTAGTCTTTTAGTTAAATCAAATAAATGTATCATATTTATTTGATTTGACAGGAAGACCAAATTTATCATTTGACAAATGACTTATTGGATAATCATCGTCACAGAGCATTCAGTATCGGACAATCACAAGATGTCATACAACCCTCACTGATATTGCTATCATGAGAATATGAATATGACATTAGTTGAAGATTTGTCAAAATGCGGTGTAAGCATTAAGGCACAAGAAGCTAGAATGACTTGTTCACCTATTCCTTTTGATTTAGCAAGTTGACATAAGAATCCAAGCACAGTTGCTAGAATGACCTGAATGTTTCTTGCATACAAACACACCAAACATGCTAGAGTTTCTTCCATTTGCTAAGTGAAAGATAAGCATTTCAATGGTGCTCGCAATGACCCTTACGTTCACTTAGCAGGATGAGCGTTTTCAATTTCACTTGTAGCAAAAAGAAGTCACTCAAAAATAGACAAGGAGAAGAACCAACTTCACCAAAGTGTCCATATAAAAGGAGTTCGAGGTATGCATGGCCATCCAATACGAGATGAAGGCTCTTACAGATAGACACCCCTCTTAAATAGATCCTTTGGGTCATTGGAACAAAACCAACAAGCAGAAAGCAAGAAAAGATTGTGCCCCCGGTCATCACTTTCTAAATCCTGTAAAGGACATCATTGAAGAGATCGAAGAGACACAATATGCAAAAAAAAAATCTCAATGCGAATCTGTGAGCATACAAGGAGATAAAAGCATGAAAAGCACAGATTGTTTTCAATTTGTTTTGATGTTTGATTGTGTTGTTGTAGATGCAAAATCCTTTCTGGAGAGGAGACAGATTGACTGACCCGGATGAAGCTTCAAAAGACTCTAACTAGATATGACACGTCTAAAGATATACTGGAGGCCATAGAATATGACATCGATTGCCCCAAAGTGTTAAGCATTGATAGGATACAGACACTTGAGCTGATTGGTGTACAGACTGACTTATTGAAAATAGGAATGCGGAAACAAACCGTGAGGTATGTACATACTAAAGCAAGACTGAAAGTTGGGAAAGACCAAGATTGTGCTGATAGATGGAGCGTTTTGAACAAGTGGTGCCCATTTGGGTAGGCTTTCACCATCTTGGAAGAGATTCTATTTTTGCTACCAAGGCGCCTGTTTCCAGGTTTTCACCAAGGCACTTTTTCTTTTTCTCATTTTTTTGTATTTTTCATTTTTTCAATTTTTTTGTACTTTTGATATTTTTTACTTTTTTTTGTGAGTCATCAAGGCACCTATTGCTAGGTTTTCACCAAGATGTTCATTTTTTTCAGGACTTTTTTCAATTTTTAAGATTTTTTTAGGACATTTTACCATAGACTGAATGCCCTAGGCATAGAATTTCTTTAGATGGAGAACGTTGATTGGTTGTTAGAGCTGTTTTCCTTCAGTCGTTGAGAGTTGATAGGCACCAGAGCCAAAATTAGCAGTGATAAAAAAGGGACCCAGCCAGTTGGGTTCAAAATTCCCCTTGTGTTCTCTATGTGATTGATTTTTAGGATTCTCTCTCAAGACTAAATCACCAACCTGAAATTCTCTATTTCTGACTTTCTTGTTGTAGCCTCTAGACATTCTTTTCTGATACACTCTGAGATGATCATATGCTACTTGTCTGCGCTCATCTAGTAGTTCAAGTTCTTGCAACTGAGACACTCTGTAGTCATCATCAGTTACTAGACCATGCATCCTGATTCTTAGTGATGGGATTTCAACCTCAATAGGCAACACCGCTTCAGACCCATAAACTAAAGCAAAAGGTGTAGCCCCAGTGGGTGTTCTGATACTTCTTCTGTAGGCCCAGAGAGCTGGATTGATCATGAGATGTCAGTCTCTTCGTGTTTTATTAACTGTACGGTGCAAGATTTTCAATAGATTCTTGTTTGAAGCCTTTGCTTGTCCATTCTCTTGAGGATAGTAGATAGAAGACCAATGTTGTGTAATCTTGAATTTGGCACATAAATCATCCAAGTCTTTGTTCTTAAATTGTCCACCATTATCTATGATAATGGAATGAGGAATACCATATCTGCATATGATATAGTTCAAGATGAACATAGATATTTGTTTCCCAGTAGCTTGTGTTAAGGGAACTGCTTCTACCTATTTTGTAAAATAATCTGTAGTTGTGATTATATGGGTATGTCCATTAGAAGAATGAGGATGTATGGATCCTATAAGATCAAATGCCCACTAGTGAAAAGGCCATTGTGTAGTAAAGGGAATTAGATTTGTTCCTGGAGCATGAATTAAGTTACCATGTACTTGGCACTTTTGACAACTCTTAGCAAACTTGATTGCATCTTTCTCCATTTCAGGCCAATAGTACCCAGCCCTAATAAGCTTTCGAGCTAGTGTTAAACCATTCGAGTGTGACCCAGATATACCCTCATGGACTTCCTTGAGTGCACATTGAGACTCTTCATGTTCTAAACATCTAAGTAGCGTACCATCTAGACCTTGTTTGTACAGATCGTTACCAATGATGACATATCGGGAGGCATTACAGATTAGGTATCTTTTCTCATGGTGATTAAAGGTTTCAGGAATGATTTGGTCTTGGAGATAGGAGAACATGTTTGTGTAATGAGATGAATCAAGACCTACAACAGTGCAGATCATGCGGGTTTCGGGGGAGTCATATGCTGGATAAGATAGTGCTTCCACCAGGAACTCATAGCGTAGCTCATGTTTAGGCTGCTATAATAAAGTAGATAGCATTGCCATTGCATCGACAGCCTTGTTCTCTGCTCTAGGAATCTGCTCAAATGTGATAGATATGAAATATTTCTTTAGATCATCTACCATTCTTTTGTATGGAATGAGCTTTTCATCCTTAGTTTGGTACACATCATTGACTTGATGGATAACAAGTTGGGAGTCTCCATGAATTTGTATCTCTGTCACTCTCCACTCAATTGCTATTTTCATGCCATTAAAAAGTGCTTCATATTCGGCAATGTTATTTGTACAAGGAAACTTGAGTCTAAATGCTTTGGGGATTGAGTATCCTTGAGGAGTAATAAACAATATGCCCGCTCCAGATCCATTCTGTGTATAAGAGCCATCAAAGAATAACTGCCATTCTCTAGAGGAAAGATTCATGATAGAGGAATCTGGGAACTCCATGTGCATTGGTGTATCATCAATCATAGGTGCATCCGCTAATTGATCAGCAATAACTTGGCCTTTAATAGCTTTTTTTTCAACATATTCAATGTCAAACTCACTCAAGAGCATAACCCATTTGGCTAATCTACCCGTGAGAGTAGCTTTGCTTAGTAGGTACTTGAGTGGATCAATCTTAGCTACCAAATGAGTAGTATGGGCTAACATATAATGTCTCAATTTCTGTGATGCAAAGATCACAGCTAGACAATCTTTTTCAATCATTGAATAGTTCTTCTCATATGCAACCAAAGTTCTAATGATATAATATATAGCTCTTTCCTTTTTATTCTCATCGTGCTACGCTAGCAATGCCCCCAGTGATGTATTTGTTGTGGAGACATACAAGATCAATGGCTTCCCTTGAATAGGAGGCATCAAGATGGGAGGATTTGATAGATATTTCTTGATATGGTTAAAGTTGTTCTCACATTCTTCATTCCATGCAAAAGTCACTCCTTTATGTAGTGTTTTTGTAAAAGGCTGTGATATGTCAGCAAGCTGTGATATGAAGCATCTGATAGATTGAACTCTCCCCTGTAATGTTCTCATTTGACTAATATTCTTTGGGGGTTGCATCTCTATTATAGCTTTTACTTTAGTTGGATCAACTTCAATGCCCTTCTTTGAAACTATGTATCCTAAGAGCTTTCCAGATGTAACACCAAAAGCACACTTCTTAGGATTTAGTCTGAGACTGAATTTTTCCATTATGTCTAGTATCTTGCTCACATCATTGAGATGTTCAGCTTTAATCATAGATTTTGCTAAAGTGTCATCAACATAATCCTCCATAGTTCTATGCATCATATCATGAAAAATAGATGTCATGGCTCTTTGATAGGTAGCATCGGCATTTTTAAGCCCAAATGGCATAACATTCCAGCAAAAGGTACCCCATGCACATGTGAAAGCAGTTTTCTCTTGATCCTCTGGAGCAATTTTTATTTGATTATATCCGAAGAAACCATCCATCAAGGAATACATCTCGAAACCTGCAGTCATGTCCACTATCATATCAATGTTAGGTAGTGGAAAATCATCCTTAGGGCATGCTCTATTCATGTCTCTAAAGTCTGTGCATACTCTGATTGAGTTATCTGGTTTTGAAATAGGTACAATATTAGAGATCCACTTTGCATAATCAATCACTCGGATAAATCCAACTTTTAGGAGTTTCTCTAATTCAGCTTTTACCAAGAGTGCAACATGAGGATGCATCTTTCTCAACTTTTGTTTAACAGGTTTTACATTTAGAGCAATAGATAGATGGTGCACTATAAGAACAGGATCCAACCCTGGCATATCTGAATATTTCCATGCAAAGTTGATCTTTTTCTCTGTTAAGAATGTTATAAAAAATTTCTTTTCTTCTTCTGATAAGGATTGTGCCACATGGATCAACTGTGGTTCCTCTTCTGTTCCCAAGTTGACAGATTGAGTGGGCTCAACTAGAACTAGAGATCTATCTTGTAAATGACTCAGAAGGACATCGAATATCTCATCCTTAGGTGCCTCAGAGAGGTTTTCACCTTCAGATATGTCTTTTATTTTTATTTTTGTAGGTTCTGAGACTGCCACAAAGTGGTTTTCACCCTCAGAACTCCTTTTTATTTTATTCTTATTCTTATTTTTCTGACTAAGATAGTTGATGTTCGACTCCGTCATGCTGACACTTGGTTCATTGATGGAAGTCCTCATGGGCTCAACTGCATTTAGGTAGCAAGCAAGGGCATAGTCATTTGGGAAGGTATAAATACCATAGCTCAGATTTGTGGAGGTTTGATCAAGAAGGTCTAGATATCAGATAGTCAAAGCGGGGAAAGATTGGGAGATGGTGTTTACGGATAGAGATCTGTCATCATTGGTCCTAACCCAGCACTCGAGTTAGAAGGTGATATTACAACTTAAGACATTCAATTCATGAATAGGCACAATGTCATTGTGGGAATCCACTTCAACCATCAATGGATCAGACTCGTTAAGTTCATTATTTCGCTCTAGACTTACATTGGGTGTAGGCGCATACTGGTGAATAACATCAATATGTTTCTTTGTGATAAGCTCATCTTCTTCTGGAATGGCTCCCCATTCGTAGTCATTTGATTCCTCATCTATACCTCTAGGAAATCTAAGAAAATGAGTAAAGTCAGGATGGATACCCCAAGAAGAGTTACCCTCAGATTCTAATTTAAATTCATACTCATGGGAGTCTATTTCAGAATCATTGGAACACTCCAAATGTTCAGCTATGGTGATAGGCTTTTCCTCTCTTTCATCTGTTTGATTTCCTTCGAGATTAGTTGGTTCTTTTGTTGCAACTATCTCTTGTTTTATAGTAGGTTCTTGTGTTTCTACTACATTGATTCTCCTTATGAGATCATCTTTAGCATCAAGGAGATCTTTTTATCTCTTTTGGATAATGCTCATAAGGGATGAGCTCTTCAGATTCATCACTATTAGATTGTTCAATTTCTTCCTTCTCAAGGAGAGCTTCTTCTGGCTTGATTTGTTCTATGACATGTGGGGAATTATTGCTAAGATAGAAGGGCTTCTTCTTGTACCCTAGACCTATTGTATTCTTGTTCGCTCGACCATGGTGGTCAAGAGGTGATATAAGACCCTTACCTCATAGTCCTAGAGGTCCTCTTCCTATGTAGCTCATCTTTGTAATCAATTTGTTCCCTGGACCATATGACTTAGAAGGAACCTTTGATGTTTTAGAATCACATGATTGAGCAACGGGGGATTTAGGTTCTTCTTTGTAGAGCCATGCAAGCACAGCTTCATCTTCTTCAAATTCTTGTTTAGGTACTTGTTCTGCAACAAATTTTCCTTTATATGCCTCAAAAGGTTCTTTAGGTTCTGGTTTGGATTGTTTCAGAGTTTTCCCATAAGACTTAGGTGAGATAGGGAGAGATGTTAAAGATAAGACTGGCTCTATAGTATATTCTCCCATACCTTTTTCTTTGATTGTCACCTCTTTGGCAATGTCTTCCATTTTGGATGTTGAAGCAATTTCTGATGGTTTAATAGAAGACTCTTTGTTATTAGGAACAAGCTTATCAACGCTTTCCTCCAATGCATTGCAAATGGTGGATACATTAGCTGGGATAGTCACCTCTACTCCTTCATAAGGAAATTTCAAGCACTGATGGTATGTAGAAGGAATAGCTTTCATCTCATGTATCCAGGGTCTCCCTAGAAGGATGTTATAAGCCAAAGGTATATCAAGAACCTAACATGTAGTATCTCTGATAATAGGACCTGTTCTGATAGGCAAGACAATTGTTCCCTTAGAAGATCTTTCTTCTTCATCATATGCCTTGATAGTTATTTTCTTTCTAGGATCAATAGCCATTTCTAAAAATCCCAATTGTGTGATCAAGCTGTAAGAACAAATATTCAGACCAGCGCCCCCATCTATCAACACACGTTTGACACGATGATTTTGGATTAAGACTTCTATGTGCAAGGGCTAGTTATGCGGATGACTCAAGGAGTTATCATCTTCCTCTGAAAAGGAAATATACTGTGGAGATGTAAGATGACCAACCATAGTCTGGAACCTGTCTAAATCAAGGTTATCAGGAACATTGGATCCGAGCAAAGCTTTGTCTAGAATGGCTCTATGAGCTGGAGATATCCAAAGAAACTCAAACATTGAGATTTTTACATTGGTATGCTGGAGTTGTTGAACAATATTGTATGAAGTAGGCCTTGTTTCTTTAGGATTTGAAGATTTTGATTTAGTCTTTTGTTTAGAAGTGGAAGACAAATTGAAAGGCACCTTAGGGACATTTGATTGATCTAGGATTTGTCCTTGCAGATGTGCTTGAGCTTGTGATTGAGTAACTGCATTAGCTGATTGATTTTCCCTATCTCTTCTTACAATTGTGATGACATTGCAATGTTCAGATAGACTCGGTTCAACCATATTGATAACAACATTGTTTCCAGAATAAGCGTAATTGACCTTAGCACCCACATTAGGCTGAGAAGATGAATCTCCTTGGCCATGTTTTGGAAATGGTTCTGTGAATGTGGTATGATCATTATTGCTTTTATGATTATCAATCATGATGTCTCCATTATCAATCAAGTCTTGAATAGTATGCTTTAAGCGCAAGCAGTTATTAGTTTTATGACCCTTACCATGATGAAAGTCACAGAATTCGTTCTCCCTCCACCATTTTGGTTTAGGGTCGGGATCAGATTGTCGGATCTCAGGCAGAGAGATGATGTCATTAGCCAACAAGATTTTCATGGCGGATTCCAAGGATTCTCCAAGAGGAGTGAACTTTCATTTATTATCAGCGGACCAAGATTTATATGTTTTTGGCTTTTGGGATGGTTCAGACGCCTTTTGTTCTGAAGCTTTGATGGCTTGGGTACCGATGGTTAGATTGAAAGCAGGTGCCTTAGATGGGGCACAAATATTATCAACAACACCATCTATGACGATGCCCTTATTCTTGTTCCAATTTTTGTTCTTGTCTTTAGAACTAGGTTCATACTTGTCCTTTTGAAGTGTGATGTCTCCTTTTTTGACAAGTACTTTTTCAATTTTGATCGCATTATCTACCATCTTATCAAAAGATGTATGATTTTGCATTTGTAAAGGGTAGTTGATTTCTGGAACAAGGTTATTGATGAAGATTTCCAATTTCTCAGTTTTTGGAATAGGCCTAGCATATAGAGAGAATTTCTTCCTCCATCTTTTGAGAAATATCAAGAATGGTTCACCTGGATACTGTTTGAGATTGCAGATGTCAATCATGGTGACTGGATGCTGGATGTTGTAGGAGTATTGCTGATAGAAAATTTTGATTAACTCCTCAAAAGTCTTGATAGTTGGAGGCATTATAGAGAACCAATGAATGGTCACTCCTCCCAAAGATCGAGGAAAGAGAAGCATCAGATAAGTTGGTTCGTGCATGAACTCCATAGATTGGGTACAAAATTCTCTGACATGATCTTGAGGATTAGAGTTTCCATCATACTTATCATACTTTGGCATTTCCACCTTCTTAGGGAATGGTGGCATGTACAAGTCTTTATCGAATGGAAAAGGACATAGAGCTTCCATGGAGAACTCTTTAGGTTCCTTTTCTTTTTCAAGTTTGTTAAGCTTGACTTGCATGGTGTGCATTTGTTTCATCATAGCCATGATAGGAGTTTCTTCCTCATGTGTGATGATATCTTCAACATTAAAATTGGGAGGAAGCTTAGCCCCTTGATGAGCTAACTGTAAAAAATATGTTTCTCTATCTTCCTTCAAGAAACGCCTCATCATTTTCTTGAATTCATCATCATTTTGATATCGAACAATTTCAGAGGGTGTGGGTTCTTGATCTACATCATGTTGGGATTGATGTCCTTGGGATTCTCTTCCTTGAGATATGGTGAGATTTTTAGGACTCCCTGAGACAGATTGAGGTGGAGTTTGTTGATGACCTCCGTGAGATGAGGGAGGGGGGATCTAACCAGATTTCAATAAAAAATTGCCAAGACCGTCGTCTTCGTAAAGACCAGAATTGTAGAGTTGCTCAAGAGTTGGACCCACGTGAGTAGACAGAGGTAAGGTGTGAGATGCTCCTCCTGATTTCTTGTGTGAGGAAGCTCTAGTTTCCACCATTAACCTTGGGTGAAGCAAAAGAATAAGATGAAGACAACTGAAGAATGAATTGATTCAAGAAGATCAGATGACGCAACCTTGTCAAGATTAGAAGTGATTGAAGATTAGCTTAGACGTGAATGAAGGATACTGTGCCCTGGATGTATGGGTAGATGCCCAAAAGATAGCAGACACGAGCTCACAACACTTAGTCATTTTGAAGATTGATTAGATATTGATGATCTAACAAGGTTTTGACACAAGATGAAAAAGACTCAAATCGATTAAATAGAAGGCTGAATCGGATTCAAAAGGCCACTTTGGGAAAATGATCAGATTCTTTCTAGTTTCTGCTCTGTTCCTGACACAATGATTTGTTTGACAAATTCTAGGAATAGGCTGTAAAAGTTGAATATATAGCAATTTTGACAACTTTCTGGCACTTTTTCAAAATTTCCCAAATGACTTTCTGTAGACTTGTACAACAATTGATAGCAGGGTTTTTGACTTTTTGATTTGACTGGAAGCAAAA
The DNA here is from genome assembly GCA_027943335.1 of Chamaecyparis obtusa. Classification (NCBI taxonomy): domain Eukaryota; kingdom Viridiplantae; phylum Streptophyta; class Pinopsida; order Cupressales; family Cupressaceae; genus Chamaecyparis; species Chamaecyparis obtusa. The sequence continues at coordinate 699,381 of BSBK01009106.1, forward strand.
CTTGTATGAAAATATACCAGATACCATACGACAATACAGGGGTTATGAAATGACACTTACCAAAACTCGTATGACTTTCTGACCTTGTGAGGTGACTTTTGACTCCAGAAAGGTATTTTACTTCAACTTTTGCAAATTTTTGGTTTTCAATTTCAGATTGTTTACAAAATTGTTTGTTTAGATTTGAAGATTGTATTGGATCGATTTGTTCTTAGTAACCAGATAGATAAACAAGCATGCAAAATAGCAACCAAGTGATTTCAAGCACGTTTGAAAACAATGAACAGGGGACAAAGAAACCCTGCGCATGAACAATCAAGTGATAGAATGTGTTAATCCTTAAGAGTGTTGATTGTGTATGTTCCAAAAGTTTTGCAATAACACACATATTCCTAGAAAATGAAAATTTGGCCTCACTAAGGTTTGTAGTAATGGTCTAACTCTGCAACTTTTGTGATCCAAGAGGGTGAACTCCAATCTCGACGCACCAGGGTTTTGACACAATCCAAGAATTTAATCAATCAGGAGCTGCTAGGGAGATTTGACAACCCAACAAGAGACCACACCTGTGAAGATTTCTTCCACAAGGACATTTATATAGCAGTTGTCACTACCATGACAATAATGACTATTACCGCTTGAGGTTCCGTCCTCATGGTTGACCCAATTAAGGAAATGTCCACTATGGTTAACCCTCTCGAAAGGTGACTCACAAAAGATACCACTTGGAGACTGCTTCCAGATTCAAGGGTCTGAGTTTCTTATACTACCCAAAAAGGGAGTAGAGCATACTCCTCTAGCCTTTTCACTTTTAACCAAAACAAAGAAGACATATTAATCCGACACCCTAAGACTAAGATTATCTCACAAAGATTTATGATATCAACTGCTTATGATCTATCAACCTCTCTGGAGAGAGAATGTATCAATCAAAAGTTGAAGACACGCAAATCTAGTAGAACGTAAGACGCCCTCAGTAACCTTTCCCTACCTACAAGGGTTCCTTCATCAAGAAGAGTTTCGCTAGAAACCCACTCTCTCAAGAGCCACAAATAGTGTTCATAGGGCCTATTTATCTATGTGTAACAGAGATGCATAATGCAAATCTATGTTCGTTCTTAGCCCAAATTGAAATCTGTGATATGAAAGCAATGAAAGGTCACACAAGCCTGACACGTGAGAGTTCTTTTTTTAATGTCCAAATTGAAGTGTTATCAGATCATAGTAGAAAACCTGAGTTCCTTCGCAACGCGCATAGTAGATTTTACCTGTTTTAGCAATTTTGTTGAACTTTCCCAACTGCATGACAAGCATTAGTAGTCTTTTGATATTTTCTCTTGAATAAACGATCTATAATCACTTGTTAAGCTATTTTTAAATCGAACACAAACATCAAATTCACCCATTAGCTTGTTAGAAATCCCCAAATTCAAAGAATGCTCAAAGATAATGCTTCAAAGAAAAATGATAATGCAATTGTTAGCATTCATTTCCCAATTCAATTCCAAAAATGTAAGCCAATTTTTGAGTTTCTGATTTTCCCTCAAGGAGAAAAGAGCATAATCCTTTGATTGATTTACAAAGTGAAATTAGATTGCAATTAGGTGTTCAAAAACAAAAACATTAGGATTCATTTTATCCTTTTTAAGCAAATGGAAACATGGGTTAGCAATTGGAGAATTTGGGTCTCTGTCGTTTAACCTGCAAATTACTGTTAGACTATCATAATCAAACAAAAATCATCACAGTCCCCCATTAATTTTTTAAGAAAATCAGATTTGCATCCCCTTTTCCAAATGAAAATTCTGAGTTTAATTAACTCTAATTTTACTCCAAATCTCAATCTAACTTTTGAGTTTCTGATTTTCCCAAAGGGAAAAGAGCATAATCCTCTAATTAGATTGAAAATTGATTTAAAATTATAATTATATTCCTACAAAAAAAAGTATAAAGTTTTGTTCTTTTCTCTAATTTTTGGGACTAAATTAGATATATTTGCTTTTAGATCTGTGTAGACCTCTGAAGTAGCTTTTCGACACTTTTTGAATCATCAAATCCAAGTTAATTTGCAAAAGTTATCACCATTTTAGCGAAAGTGCCTCTTAATGGGTTTGACACATAAGCTCCCAAAAAGCTTCACGTGACTTGTAAGCTCTTAAAACACCTTCCAAAACCTACAAGAAGTAGAAGTAGAAGAAGAAGAAGAAATAATCAGGGGCTTGAGCCCCACGGTGGATGCCAAAAATGTGATGTGTGATTTGTGACCTGCAACACAACACTTCAATAAGACATTACAACATTGTTAGCATTAGACTTAAATTGAATTGAAGAAACCAACAATGAAATTGTCCTATTGCTCTCTAGTTAGTGTGAGTATGAAATAAAGATACGATCTATACTAAAATGAGAGATTCAATAATAGATATATGAAATTGAGTTAAATCTAGAACATAAATGAAATAATGGAGAAATCAAACAAGAAGACTCCCTTCCAAGTGTAGCTCCTATATTCTCCTTTCTTCTTTGTTGTAATTGATTTGATGTAGCTCCTTTTGATAATCTTGAAATGCACTATGGCTTTGAAAGCAAGATAATGAGGATATTAGAATAGAAGAAGAAGAGGAATTGGATCCTTTAGATATATAATAACAATACTCATGAAGGCTCCCTTTGTAAAGGGAAATGAAGTCCTATTTATAAGATTTTTAGGAGAATCAACGGTCAGGATTTTACGAAAATAAAGGGTTGAGATTTTCTCATTTGAATTAATTCAAAGTGGGTGGATGGGGGGTGGATGGGTGGATCCACTTTGAAAAATGAAACCTACTACCCAAATTCGTATGGAATGATTAAGTGAAGTTTTGGAGGGGTTAGGAGGCTTTCAGAGGGTAGTTAGAATCAAATTTAACTTCCCCACTTGATATACTTAAGGTACGGGGTTGAATTTTGGTCACTAGGTGGCCCAAGACTCATAAAAGAGCTTCCAAAAATGACCCTGAAGTCCAAATCCGAGTTTGTAGAGTTTGGATTATTTGGGCCAAGTATATTTCTTCCTATGTGGTTATTTTTGACTTGGAAGGAGAAGGGAAGACTTTAGAGGCCAAGAATACATTATTTTAATTTTAGTGGGTGGGTAAGAAAGATGAGTTTGGTGAGAATTAGGAGCCATGTGCTTTTTATAGAATTAAACATAATATTTAATTCCAAGTGGGTCAAAAGAAAATATGAATTAATTTAAATAAATAAATATATTTATTTAAATTAATAGAAGAAAATAGAATTAAATGTAATATTTAATTTCAAGTGGGTTAAAGGAAAATATAAATTAATTTAAATAGATAAATATATTTATTTAAATTAATAGAAGAAAATAGAATTAAATGTAATATTTAATTCCAAGTGGGTTAAAAAGGGAAATATGAATTAATTTAAATAGATAAATATATTTATTTAAATTAATAGAAGAAAATTATTTAATGTGCTCAAATAGAATTAAATATAATATTTAATTCCAAGTGAGTTAAAAAGGGAAATGTGAATTAATTTAAATGTATTTATTTAAATTAATAGAAGAAGGGGATTTAATTAATTAAAGTACTAGGACTTTAAATTAATCAATCATAAGGTTTATTTAGCCATTATATTAAATGTAGCATGTGATTAATACAGATTTAAGGTTTTCTGTATTTGACACTAAGTCGAGTAGAGTCAATTAGAAGACATAATTGCCTAGTATAATAGGACTTTGATGATTTAGAAAGATTGATATACTGAGGCTAATTTTGGGGTATTACATATACCACTATTTGTAAATGTGACTTTTTGTTGTCTTATTGGGGATGATTCAAAAAGATAGTTACTATGTGCATAAAGTAGCTTCCTTAAATTCATTTATTAAGGTGGGTTTAGGAGGAGAGGACCTAAGTCTTATTGATATGGGATTATTAGGAGCATGATCTCTATCTTCATGATTAATAGACACCCTAGGAGAAGGATTAAAGTGATTTATGCCAATGGCATTGTTAGGTTCATCATTTTCAACAAAGACCCTAATGCAATTAACATATTCTATTCATTTTGTTAAAAAAGTTATGAGAGAATTGCACAAAAGATGAATGAAAGTCTTGAAAAATACTTTGCAAGTTGGAAGAACATTTGAACTTCTCGTAATACCATATGCAAGAACACCATGAAACGCTAGAAATTAGTATCCATTCCATGTGATTGATAAAGAGAAGTAAGAAGAAATGTAACAACATGAGATATCACACACCAATCTAACTTAGTAAACTCCATGATAAAATGAAAACTACTCAAATTAGATCTAAGAATACAATGTAGGAGATCTAGACACCAAATCAAAATGGAAATGTTGTGTATCGGGTTCACAAAAATGTACAATAATAAAATAAAAGGAAGAAGAAGAGGATTGATCCTTATTTCCTATTGCACATTAGGAAGGAAAGATAACCCAATAGGCTTAGAAATGTCCAAGTGTTGAATGGGTATCTACGTTCCTTCACTAATATGGAAAACTGATAGGGAGATGCAAGATATAGATACAATAAATGAAAATATTGATTTTCTATGCATACAAATTGGCAAAAAATAGAAAGCTCTGGAAGGGTGTCAGAAACAAAATCCAAAAGATGTCACTAACCTATGATCTAAGTTTGATGCAATTTTGGAGGGAACAAGTTGCTTGGGGTGTCTTGTTCCAAGGAAGAGGTCACTTGGGGCATCCTATTCCTGACACTTTTGACTGATTCAAATTGTAGATTATCTGTTAGGTCCTATACTTTCTAGATTCAAGCTAGTGAAAATGCCACCTATACCTACACACACAAAAATAAAGAAAATGTTGTGTACGAGGGCGGGGCATGGGTTGCCTCAGTCAAAACCCGATTTGGAATCGACTTTGAAATGAAATGAAACAAATGAAAGCATGTTGTCATAAAGAAGGGGATAGATCTGAAAATGAAGAGTATTATACCTTGGCAATGCAAATGCTTATTTGAATGTGATCAAGCATGTTGATGCAATATCTTTGACTTCACACAAAAACCCAATGGAAATCATGAAAGACAAAACCTTGTGTAATGGATGTTGTAGTTTTCCATAATGCTAGATTGGAGAGAGAGAGAAAGATGACTTGAATTATTGAATGTATGTGAATGCTTGAATGTATGTAGATGTGTGCTTGCAATATGATCTTCTTCTTTGATAGTGGAATTATTTTCAATTCAAAAAGCGAAAGAAGCTTGATCCATGGAGAAGATTGCCTTGAAAACACCTTAGAATGCTTAAGAATACTTGAGATGCAATTTTTTTGGAGAGCTCTTGAAATATTGATTTCTTGATGTCCAAATGAGGAGAGATAGGTTGTTTTTATACCTCTCACATCATTTTGGGGGCCAAAAGATGAAGGAGTCTGATGGGAATCTAGAAATCCCACTTAACTAATGAGATGAGCCCCTGATTTAAATTTTAGGGAAAAAATTAGGGAAGAGGTTGGCCTGTGCAATCTCTTCTCAAGAAGAGATTGGCCTAGGCTACCTCTTCTCGAGAAGAGATTGGTCTAGGCGACCTCTTCCCAAAAAGAGGTTGGCTTGGATGACCTCTTCCCACAAAAATGAAGTGAAATTGAATTTGGAAGTCGGGAAGGTGGAGAGAAAGCCAAAAATATAGGTACCGCAAACATGGAGAACTAGAAATCAATGCAAGATCCCATACATGCCAAAATTGAGCCTAATTGAGCATCTAATGATAGGTTCATAATTTAGGACCGTAGAGTTAGGTACTTAATTTTTAGGTATAAAGGTTTCACCTAATTTCCCATGGAAAATGCTAGTTGACATGGTCTCTATACCCTTAGTATTTAAAAGTTGGAAATCCATAAGCCTACTACTTCTTCTCACAATGATATTTGTTGTGGAACTCAAGGTCATAAAACTCATGGACAAAGATTGAAAGGGAAGGGCGTCTAAACAATGCAAATCTTTAACAAATTGACCATTTAAAAATTGCATAAAATGAAATTGTAAATGTAGATTTGGATCTCTAAATGTATAAGATGAAAGAAATAAGCATATATATCAAATCTAAATTATAATTAAGCATAAAAATCAGATCTAAAATGAAAAGTTAAAGATCATGCAAGCATATAAGATGTTGATAAAAAAATACCTAATATGAATGCATTATTAATGTAATTTGGAAATGATTCCATAAAACTTTAATGAAATGCACATAACTTAGATCTAGACATCTAAATTAGAAGCAAGATGTAAGGAGTTCGGTTCACCAAAATACATGATAAGGTGAAATGGGGTTTGCTAGTCTATGCATGCAAACTAGGACTCTTAGGCATATTTTCCTACTCACATCACATTGGAATGAAAATGATCCATTTGGCTCAAGGTCCTTGGACACAATGTAAATTTAGTGGTCCTTCATGATGAGTTGAAGGTGATTATGCAATTGTGGAAGATGAATGCAAGATGTAGGGAAAAATACAAAAAAATGTTGACTTTTAACATGTGCGACAAAATAGAAAATGACCACAAATTTTAGCCAAAGATTTGGGAAGTATAAAAGACAATTGACCTATAACCTAAATTTTGGGAAAATTTGAGGGGACTTAATCGCACCAGGCGACTGACTCTTGGGACCCAGTTACCTTGGGCAAACCACTTTTGGTGGTTTTAGATCCAATGAAAAGTGTTCCACAGCTTTCTTGATGCTCAATCTATAACCAAATCCGTGCATCTTCCACCTATTCCTGCACAAAGAAAAGAGAGAAAATGTTGGTTAGAAAGGGGTTTTCCTAGGTCAAACGCCAATTTTGGAATTAACCATGAAATTAAAATTTAATTGTAAGCATGTTATTAGGTAGTAGAGGCTAGATTTGAAAAATAAATATTTATACCTTCATAGAACTTCTTTGTGTCAAAATGCTTATGAAGATGTTGATTTTGACCAAGTAGAGTTGACTTTAGAAAATGAGATCATTGATGACAACATGAATGCATAGATACAAAAATTACTCCTTATCTTTAATGCCTTGGATGCTTGATCTCTTTCTCTTGATGACTTGAGTGCTTGAATGCTTAATTGGTGTAGATGAATTGAGAGTAATAGGTATCAAAATTAGGGGGGATAACTTGATTTTATACCTCTCTTTACCATTTTGGGGTGTGAATTTCAAAGCAACCCAATGTGAGCTTAAATTTACCACTCTCACAAGCTAACCACTATGTGATTTGAATTTGGGTCTTGATTATGAAAGAACGTTGCCCAAGGTAACCTATTCCCCCTAATGCAGGCCCGAATTGGAACTTGAGGTCCAGAATATGACCAAGAAGAAGAGATAATTTTATTTGAAATTAAAATAAATCAAGAATATTAGGCACAATAAGATAAGAACACTAAATTTGGGCCTAGGTGAGCAAGAAATTGCATAATAATGCAATTCACAACACTACCCAGGGTTCTCATGGTAATTGATCAATTCACCCAATGTCTGATAGTCATATAAAAACATCAAGATAAAGGAACGGCTAGTGGGAACCCAACACAAACATTTTAAATTTGGACCAAAATCGGTGGGTCATTGGTGCCCCAAAATACCATTGAATGGTCAAGGGCACCATTGAATTGCCAAAATAGGGAAAATGAGTGGGAATAAAGTACACTTAGTTTGAGACAATGGCTTAAATCACCAAGCAAACATATGACATCATATTTGTAGCATCAACCAAAAGTAAGGTTAAATAAGAGCTAGGATAGGACACACTTAGGAAAGGGCACAAAAATGGTGTAATTTGTACAAGGTTATAATTTACAATACTACATTTAGCCCACACTTTAGAAGAGTATTAAGTCTACATGCATACTATAATGTAAAAGAGAGAGAGAGAGAGATTGGAAACTAAGAGCACTTGAGACTACAAAGATATAAGACATCATTAAATTGAAGAGAACAAACACCCAAACTTAGGATCTTAACTCATACAAGAACATGCAAAGACAAAGAAAAAAAGAAAAAAAAAAGAAAAAAAAAGAAAGGAAAAACAAAAGACACAAAGGGGGTTAGTACTAAAAATAAAGGCTTCAAGTCAACTAGTTGAAGAGACTTAGATGATGAATATGTCTCTGTCACTAATATCATTGCCAAAATGTTATTTCGAGAGCACATGTGGTCACATGGAAAGAGTAACATAATACATCAATAGATGAGATAAAAAATGTATTGATCCCTAAGAGGCAAATGCCTAAATAAAGACATTTGGGAAGTTTCACAAGTATGGGACCCGTTCCACCCTGTGAAATGACATTCTTAATTTTAGAAGTTGGATCTTGTTTCTAATGGTTTTCGAAAAGACAAATAAGGGTTTCTAAAAGTGAAAGCTAAAGCAAGGTGATATGCCAATGCAAAGCTCTTACAACACTTTAAATCCTTTCAATCTAGGGAGATATTACTTTCTAAAATGCAGACATGATGCACCATAAATCTTTCATTATTGGAAAGGAGAACAAAACACATGAAGTGGAAAGAACATAAAGTGTAATATACAAATCCTCAATGTAGATAGCACATTCAGGGATCTAATGAAAATAAATACATCCCTATTTTCACAATAGTTGACCATTCTATGGCTTTTGTTATGAATGGTACAATTCATCATCTATTTTAGAGAAAAGCAGAAGAGTAAACGACCTACATGATCCTTAATTTGCAAAAATAATCAAAAGACAAAGAGACCAACATTAGAAAATAGGACCTTATAAACACGCTAATGCCACATATCATGCTGATAATTAGCAAAAAAGGTAACAATGGCACAATCCTAATAATTTATTACAAGAAAACATGCTAAGGCCAGAATAAAGGATGTACATTACAAAGTTGTAATGTGGACTTGGATTTATGAATTTCATCCTTCTATCTTCCCTGAAAGAGGGCTTTTGTCTGAAAATTGTAAAATGCAATATCAATATTACTTTTGTATTTGACAATGACTTCGGGGTTTCTTCCTAGTTCTTCCACGGACGAGTCCTTGAATCAGTTATTATAAATATATTATTGGTGGCTTGTCCACTTTTGTCTAAAAAATAAATAAATACATCTCTAATTGAATATAAAGACTTTTCTAGAAAGATAAATACTTATGGGCTCAACAACCAAACTAAAACAATATCTCAAAATTGGAACATCCACTTTTTAAAAAGGTCTAGGACATTTATAGATTATTCCTCTCTGATTTTGGCATACTGGAAGTGTGATCATTTAATCATAGTGATCATTAAAACCATCTTCATGCCAGAGATTTCACATCATTAATCTTTGTTATCTCAACTAATTTACTATCATGAGACAGTAACTAATTTCTCTCATGGTCAATGTCTGCTAATTATTGCATGGCACTAGTTTCCCTTTGAATAAATCCCTATGAAGCCCACTGAAAATGACCCTTACCTTGAAAGGTGTGGACCTAACTCATTTGAACTTTTATAGAGACGTGACCCAGATGTGTGTCATGTTGGAAGAGAAATTCAAGAATAAGCCTTTAAAAATATCTTTGGATCATGTAATACTAAAATGTATCAACGTCACAAACCTATATAGGTGAAGACCTTGCAATCCTTAGAACATGCACTAATACATTTGGGGTGAAATTGCGACGGCAATTTGCGACGACAGGCAAATGTCATGCGGTTTTGGCTTTTTTTTTTTTCAAATATAGCTCGACACCGTCACAATTTGCGACGACAATACATTTGGCAACGTCGCCATTGCGACGTTGTCGGGATATAAGGACAAAAAAAAAGAGGAACGTTGTCATTTGTGTTTTCAACAGCGCCGTAACCCTCTGCGAAATCACATCAAGATATAAGGGCAAAAAAAATAAGAACGTTGTCATTTGTGTTTTCAACAGCGTCGTAACCCTCCGCGAAATCACATCGGGATATAAGGGCAAAAAAAACAAGAACGTTGTCATTTGTGTTTTTAACAGCGCCGTAACCCTCCGCGAAATCACAGCTACAATTTCTGAGTACGTTGGGTTTATTTTTCTTTTGTCATTATTATGTAATCTGGTATTCAGCTGTTAGAGAGCTAAAATACCCAGAAATGAGGACATATCTATGTTGAATTTATTGTTAGCGGCTTTGGTTATTTAGAAGTTTAATTTTATTTGTTCATCTTTCAAGCACAAACATTTTGTGGACCGTAACGTCTTCATTGTTTTGGGTATGCAGTGAAACAGCCCTAACTTGCAATTGCGATGTTGTCGGGATATAAGGGCAAAAAAAAAAAGGAACGTTGTCATTTGTGTTTTCAACAGCACCGTAACCCTCCGCGAAATCACATCGGGATATAAGGGCAAAAAAAACAAGAACGTTGTCATTTGTGTTTTCAATAGCACCGAGAGAGATTCCCTCCGCGAAATCATAGCTACAATTTTTGAGTACGTTGGGTTTATTTTTCTTTTGTCATTATTATGTAATCTGGTATTTAGCTGTTAGAGAGCTAAAATACCCAAAAATGAGGACATATCTGTGTTGAATTTATTGTTAGCGGCTTTGGTTATTTAGAAGTTTAATTTTATTTGTTCATCTTTCAAGCACAAACGTTTTGTGGACTATAATGTCTTCATTGTTTCGGGTATGCAATGAAACAGCCCTAACTTGCGACTACCTTCACGGTACTTGTGTACATTATCATGTTGTCTTTACAGTGACTGTCCTCATTCAAGTGGCAATTACACAAGGGACAGTCACTGTGAGATGTCCTCATTTGTGACAAGGACAGTCACACTTAGGACATCTCATAGTGATATTCCCTTGTGTAATTTCCACTTGAATGTATTGCTATTGAACCACATTAATGCTTTTCTTCTTCAACAAATGAGGACAGTCACTATAAAGACAACATGATAATGTACACAATTACCAAAAAATGATCTTGTTAATTGATGTAACACTTTGTCTTGCTCACTCCCTATCCTTCACTAGGGTCTCTTTAGGCCAATGTTTTGACTTGATAGGGTACTTAACTATCCCTACACTCTTTAGGTATCTCTACCCAAGATCCCACTCCTTCAACTAGTGCACACCAACAAGAAATACAACGAACTCTGCTCAATACCAATCTAGCTACTAGGACACTCCTAGTCTTGTCTTCACAAATTGAAACACATTCAACTAGAACTTTACTCCATGGAGAGGCTGGCCACTAGGACCTCTATTGGTTTCAATATTACTCCTTCACCTATACTTTTCATCAGTACTTCAATCCGGTTCATCAAACCATGCCAATTGCACCCAAAAATAGGCTGCTAGCAATTAGGCCTTTGTCAAGCCTTTTTGTTTATATTAAGCCACCTAAAGGGCTTAGGATTCAGATGCCCTTTATTGAGAACTCCAAGATATCTAAGGTCTTCTCCTCCTAGATTTTTTGTACACCAACTGCTACAGCCATGCCTGAAAACAAGTATTTTGACACAACTTGGACAGTCTGACTAAGAGTTTGTTTTCTTAGCAGCCAAAGAAACTCACCCAATCTTCTAATTTGACTTGGGGCTTCTTTAGATGTGTGTCTACCTCTCCATGAGATTTTAGTTGAAGCAACCAATGCATTCAACTTGTTGTAATCTTCTTGTAATGATTTGTCATCCCTAACTGTGCTCAACTGACTCACCTAGGACATCATTGCAAACATAGAAAATGAGCTTCCCAGGGCCCCTCCTTCCAAACATATAGTACATGGAGTCTCCTCACCCATTCCAAGAGCCCGTACAAAATTGACAATGGAATGATGAGCTAAGACTCCATTTGTTCAACCTGCCTGGTTCAAACCAATGATAGGGTACTTAACAAAAGAATTAACAAACTAGTTGGAATGCTTCAAAACTCAAAAAAAACACAACACAGAATTAAAAAACAACTTGTACTAACTTTTCCAATAGACACTGCGAGCTATCTAATCCATTAATCAACTGAAAACAAAGAAACAAAAAAACTCAAGAATTCACTAAAACCGTGTTACTCTACAAATCTTCTTAATTCCAAAAGTTTTTCCCCCCAACCTTTTGCACAAATCGATGGAGGCCTCTTATAGTTGATCTGATGCCTAATTCAATGGTTTCATATAGTTACATAACCATCTTACTCGAAAATGCTCCCTTGCACAAATGTTGTCAATGTTGTGAATGACAACATTGACAACTTGTTACAACCTTTGGGATTTTGGTTCGAAACTTATTGTTCAAACACCATAAGACCCTAACCATGAATTAGTTAGGCTATTTAGACCTCACATAGGCCACTTCTACACTTCTTTGCCCAATTTGACCCCTAAATGCTTCATTCCCACTTTTGCCACAATATTGGTAACTTGGGTACAAATTGGCACTTGCCTTCACAAAGGTCACACATGAGGACATCTCACAGTGATCGATTGTCCCTTGTGTAATTGCCACTTGAATGTATTGCTATTGAACCACATTAATGCTTTTCTTCTTCAACAAATGAGGACAGTCACTCTAGAGACAACATGATAATGTACACTCACTGTAAGGATAGTCACAAATGAGGACATCTCACAGTGACTGTCCCTTGTGTAATTGCTGCTTGAATTACACAAGGGACAGTCATTGTGAGATGTCCTCATTTGTGACAAGGACAGTCACACATGAGGACATCTCACAGTGATTGTCCCTTGTGTAATTGCCACTTGAATGTATTGCTATTGAACCACATTAATGCTTTTCTTCTTCAACAAATGAGGACAGTCACTCTAAAGACAACATGATAATGTACACTCACTGTAAGGACAGTCACAAATGAGGACATCTCACAGTGACTGTCCCTTGTGTAATTTATGCTTGAATTACATAAGGGACAGTCATTGTGAGATGTCCTCATTTGTGACAAGGATAGTCACACATGAGGACATCTCACAGTGATTGTCCCTTGTGTAATTGTCACTTGAATGTATTGCTATTGAACCACATTAATGCTTTTCTTCTTCAACAAATGAGGACAGTCACTCTAAAGACAACATGATAATGTACACTCACTGTAAGGACAGTCACAAATGAGGACATCTCACAGTGACTGTCCCTTGTGTAATTGCCGCTTGAATTACACAAGGGACAGTCATTGTGAGATGTCCTCATTTGTGACAAGGACAGTCACACATGAGGACATCTCACAGTGATTGTCTGTAATGTCCCCTTTTTGGCTAACTTGGAAAATAGGAACAATTACTCCACTTCTCAGACTTACTCTATCAGATACTTACAATTAAACTAAGTAATGGAGGTTACTTAAGATATCAACCGCTATTTCAGATTCAATCACAATATGTGTGCAAGATGATATTGATACCAATATGTTTAATAGCACTGTCGGATATAATGATATGAAATATGCTATGAATATGATGTTTCCTATCACTTATAGTGATAGTATAATGATGCTATGTCTGATATAAACAATATCGATATACAATCAATAAGTATTGCTTACAGCAATGTATTTGCTGTGTCTGATATGATGATGTAATTATGCAAATGTGTAATATCGCTATGAGTGATATGTTGCTATTTCAGATTCTGAATTATATGCTTGCAACTTCAAATATTGATGCTGTTTCTGACTATCCTTTCTATCTGTGCAATCATGGTGTTGTCTCTGATCTGCAATGATAAACTTGAAACCAAACTGCCAAAGGCAGATGCTCTATTGAGTATATCCAAATATGGATAAGTAAATAAAGTTCTAATGATGCCTTGAGTGACTGACGAGAATGCATTCTTATATTGTCTTTAACAAATGAAGAGATGCTATGAATGAGACGTGTCTTGTTTCTTCCTCCATGTCCCTTTGTTAATCACACCTTTCCATAATCCGACAGTTCACATAATATTATTTCATTATTTTCTGATCATAGATAACTCCCAGATTGACTCAATATCAAATCTTTTTATGAAGGTAATCTTCCCTAATTGGTAGTGCAACCAGTAGTTAACATCCATTGTGTTTGTATTAGTTTGGTCTAACTATCATTAGTATTTAGTCAATCGATATTAACTCTTGCCTTATCCCATATTGTTATGATTATATCCAATCTTTCTACTCTGATATAAGTCGATATCATTTTCTGATAATTGTCCATTTATTGGTTGATTGCTGGTAATGGAGTTTGATCTTCAAATTGACTTCCATTCCTGTTAATACTTAAGGATACATTGTACTTATTATCCATGACTGATGCCTCATTCATCAATAGCTTGTGATATAATCACTGATGCTTTTGTGTTTCTACAAGATGTGGTTTATCTCAGACAATCGATAATCTTTCAATCCTTTAGTCGATATCCTCCTATGTGGTGTCTATTGATATAGATAGTAGAATTCAATCTAGTTTATGTTATTGTCATGATAACATAGGAAGTGATGGTGCATATTTGCTAGCGGGTCTTCATGTTTGATATTGCTTTATCGGATATGTCATTGTCTAAACTTGTGCAATTAATGATTATTTATAATATATGAATGGTTATCCTTCTTGCTTATCAATATATCTTCTGAAACACATAGCGACCTATCCCTTATTCATATCATGTTGATCTTGACTTCATAGTATTTGGTTCATTAATCATCCTCTCATGGTATCGATGTGTAATGACTAGTGATTGTTGTATCACTTCTTCATTCCTCATCGTGATAGATAATGCAGATGTTTAATGTAGATGTATATCGATTACAGATATTCGATATTGCTTTAAACGTTATTATTATTATTATTATTATTAATGTTATTATTATTATTAAATATTATAATTAATGATGTTAGTAATATTAATAATATTATAATAAATATTATTATAGTGATAACATATTGTTTTATATTGAGAGGTTTATTAATATTATTTATATATTAAAATTATTATATCAATAATTGATTTAATATTATTACTTAATATATTATTATAATATAATATATATAATTTATTAATAATTATTTATTATTAATTTATATTATAATTATAATCATAATTATATTATTTATTAATATTTTAATATTATTTAATTAACATATTACTTATTATGCTAACTATATATTATTATTATCTTTTGATAATAATTATATATTATTGTTATATATCGTTAATAATAGATTATTATATATCATCTAATCATTTTATTATTATACTAAGTTCAATATGTCACGGCTCATGACATTGTCCCTTGTGTAATTGCCACTTGAATGTATTGCTATTGAACCACATTAATGCTTTTCTTCTTCAACAAATGAGAACAGTCACTCTAAAGACAACATGATAATGTACACTCATTGTAAGGACAGTCACAAATGAGGACATCTCACAGTGACTGTCCCTTGTGTAATTGCCACTTGAATTACACAAGGGACAGTCATTGTGAGATGTCCTCATTTGTGACAAGGACAGTCATACATGAGGACATCTCACAATGATTGTCCCTTGTGTAATTGCCACTTGAATGTATTGCTATTGAACCACATTAATGCTTTTCTTCTTCAACAAATGAGGACAATCACTCTAAAGACACCATGATAATGTACACTCACTGTAAGGACAGTCACAAATGAGGACATCTCATAGTGACTGTCCCTTGTGTAATTGCCACTTGAATGTATTGCTATTCAGCCACATTAATGCTTTTCTTCTTCAACAAATGAGGATAGTCACTCTAAGGACAACATGATAATGTACACTCACTGTAAGTGTACATTATCATGTTGTATTACAAATGGACCTTATGTTGGTCGGGATATAAGTGCAAAAAAAAAAAGGAACGTTGTCATTTGTGTTTTCAACAGCGTCGAGAGAGATTCCCTCTGCGAAATCAAGCGGGTTATCATTTGTGTTTTGAACAAAGTGGGTTGTCATTTGTGTTTTGAACAGCACCGAGAGAGATTCCCTCCGCGAAATCAAGCGGGTTGTCATTTGTGTTTTCAATAGCGCCGAGAGAGATTCCCTCCGCAAAATCACAGCTACAATTTCTGAGTACGTTGGTTTTATTTTTCTTTTGTCATTATTATTTAATCTGGTATTCAGCTGTTAGAGAGATAAAATACCCAGAAATGAGGACATATCTGTGTCCAACACATTTTAAAATGATCACCCCCTATTATTGTATCACTTCCTCCTTGTTCCTCATTCAAGTGGCAATTACACAAGGGACAGTCACTGTGAGATGTCCTCATTTGTGACAAGGACAGTCACACATGAGGACATCTCACAGTGACTGTCCCTTGTGTAATTGCCACTTGAATGTATTGCTATTCAACCACATTTATGGGCCCGTTTGGACCACGACACACAGTAGCATCTACAGAGAAGAATATCCCAGGTGTAACAAGTTGTAAGAATATACCAACAGTTCTAAGAAGTTCCCTAGCACGTAGTAGCATCTACAGAGAAGAATATACAACATGAGGGCAGCCACTGTAAAGACAACATGATAATGTAAACTCATTGTATGTGTACATTATCATGTTGTCTTTACAGTGACTGACCTCATTCAAGTGGCAATTACACAAGGGACAGTCACTGTGAGATGTCCTCATTTGTGACAAGGACAGTCACACATGAGGATATCTCACAGTGACTATCCCTTGTGTAATTGCCACTTGAATGTATTGCTATTCAACCACATTTATGGGCCCGTTTGGACCACGACACACAGTAGCATCTACAGAGAAGAATATCCTAGGTGTAACAAGTTGTAAGAATATACCAATAGTTCTAAGAAGTTCCCTAGCACATAGTAGCATCTTCTAATTGTCTATACCACTTCACAAGGTATTGTTTGCACACATTGTTTTTGGTTCTTTTGATGACCCTTGTTTTGAAATTGCTATTAGGCCTTGTAGCTTATATGTTTTGATTGCTGGAGAGCTTCTAAAGCTAAGCAAGAAGACCATTGCACGAGTTATAGCCGCACTCTCAGGTTTGAAAATTGTATATTTTTTAATCTAATGAATATTTTAACTAGACTTTTAGCTTATTTTTGCTGTATATTTTAATCTAAAGGGAATCATGGATGTGAACTTGAAAGAATTTTGTACTTAGTTCTTATGGAGAGAATAGTAGTAGTTTACGGTCTAATATCAAATAGAGTTTTCCAATTACAGAAAGTTAATGAATTCTAATAGCTTATATGTTTTGATTGCTGGAGAGCTTCTAGAGCTAAGCAAGAAGACCATTGCACGAGTTATAGCCGCGCACTCAGGTTTGAAAATTGTATATATTTTAATCTAATATATATTTTAATCCTTTTGCCATGTCATGTAATATGTCTTGCCTTGTAGCTTATATGTTTTGAAATTGCTGTTAGGCCTTGTAGCTTATATGTTTTGATTGCTAGAGAGCTTCTAGAGCTAAGCAAGAAGACCATTGCACTAGTCGTAGCCGCGCGCTCAGGCATGAAAATTGTATATTTTTTAATCTAATGTATATTTTAACTAGACTTTTAAAATATTAAAGGATTTAACTAGGTCTAAGAAGATTTGTGTACTTTTGACAATTTTGCTTAGTCACTGAAAGTTGTAGACCGAAGTTTTCATAGCCCAATTTTTGCTTCCTGCGAAGAATGATCATGTCAGATAATATAAGTGAAGAACAAAATAGGGAGACAATCGCTAGATTGTGGTCTAACTTGAAAAGAAAAGGTGATGGAAAATGTTATTGTCCCTGCAAAATTTGTAAGGGCTTAAATCGTAGAAGACTGCTAATCAAAACAGTTAAGAGACATTGTAGGGAGAATGGTCACATTGAAGGGGGGCATGACTATCATCCACTGGTAAGTTGTTCATTATATCATTTTAACAATTTATATACATATGAAATCACTTGATGATGAGTTGAAGATCATGGTTTATTTATGTTAATCAATTTTATATAGGTTGATCTCCCTAGGGAAGTACATGATATGGAGGAACATGGGGGTGCGAATATCCAAGGTGAAGATAATGATCCCATGGAAGATGACGATCATGCGCCAGAAAACACAATTGAAGATGATGGTATAAATACATTGATCCATGACACATTTAGTCCAAGCGGATCTGATCATGATGATGATGATAGCCTCGATGTACGTCTACTTGAGAAGGCATACGAGCCCCTATACAAAGACTCCCAAACAACTCTTCTCTCTGCTGTATTGTTGTTGTTGAACTTGAAGGTTATGAATGGTTTATCCAACATAACAATGTCACGTATGTTAAGGTATGTCATATATGTCTTTATAGTTAACAAAGGGTGAATAATGTACCACTAATATTGTTTATATTAACAACTTATATTTTTTGCTGTAGATTGATAGGCGAGTTTTTGTTACCACCATCAAATATTCTACCTCGCTCATATCGAGAATTATCTGCTATTATGAAAGATATTGGAATGGAGTATCAAGCAATACATGCTTGTCCCAATGATCATATTATATATTATAAAGAACATGAATTTGCAACACAATGCCCTGTATGTCATACGAGTAGATATCAAACAGATCGAATAACAAAAAAGGTGCCTCACAAGGTTCTTCGTTACATCCCCATTATTCCACGGATGCGACAATTATTCAGGTGTACTAGCTTGGCACAATTTATGGATTACCATGCACGCAATAGAAGTCGAGATGACATTATTCGAATCCCTGCGGATGGTTCGGCATTTATGCACATAGAGGAAAAGTGGCAACACTTCAAAGAAGAACCTCGTAATCTCAGGCTTTCATTGGCAGCGGATGGTGTCAATCCATTTGGAGAGATGAGATCTGTTTGCTCGGTGTGGCCTGTTTTTGTTATCAACAATAACATTCCTCCGTGGATGTCAATAAAGAGGGAGCACATTATGTTGGCAATGATTGTTCCAGGTATTTTATCATTTGATAGTTATTAATTTACATGTACTTACAAATCTTATAGTAAAATGGTCACAATAATTATGTAATGTTACTGTTCATTCAAGTAGGTAAATATCAAGTTAAAGATATGAATGTATATATTGAGCCTCTTATTGACGAGTTGGTGGAGTTATGGAACGGTGTCACTATGTATGACGTGTCTAGACCAATAGGATAAAGACAATTTCAATTCCATGCAATACTTGTATGGACAATACATGATGCCCCAGGGCTAACACATTTTTGTGGTATGTTATAGTGAATTCAAGTTGCGCATGATAATTCTAATTATAAAAATTAACATATTTAATAATCCAATTATATCATTATCTTGTAGGTCTTCAAACAAAGGGAAAATTTGCATGTCCAGTTTGTGGTCCAAAGATGAAATCTCGTCATTCAAAAAGTTTAGGAAAGCATGTGTTTGATGAGTACAGACACTTCCTCCACAGGAATCATAAGTATCGAAGTATGGAAAAACATCCTTTCAATGGGAAAGAAGAGACTACATCAAAGCCACGAAGAATGACACCTCGCCTATGGAAGTTGGAATATAATAGAATTAATCGTCGAGGTAATGTCGTTCCACTTAATGGTTTATGTTTGTACTTTATATATTTCTATTGTGATTTTTGTTTACTAATTATGTAATTGATGATCGTGAAGGTCGTCAAGGCACTACTGACAACCTTCCAAAGGGACTAAAAAGCTATCCCAGACAATTTAGTAGGTTGCCCTACTACGAGGACCTACAAATTGTGCATTTGTTTGATCTTATGCATGTTGGAAAGAATATAATAGAGACATTGTGGAAAATACTGGATGGAAGGCGTGACAAAGAAAAAATTGTCAAAATTTGTAATGACATTCATGAATCCAATCATGCACTGAAGAATTTTATTCACTCAAATAGAAATAGAGATCAGATTAATATAAGTGCCCTTCCTTGGTTATTAACGGAGCAGCAAAGTGATGCCATAAAAGAAGTCATACGAAAAATTCAATTTCCCACAGGATTTACTGGGAACATAAGCAATCTCATATCAAAGAAAAGTGAATTTGGGCCAAGGCTCAAAACGCATGATTGGCATACTTTCATCAAGGTAAGTTATGTTCTTCTGTATTTACAATATATTCATAAACTACGTGTACTATTCATTATGTTATGTTAGAAAATAATGAAATGATTGGTTTATAATTACTGTAGTACGTGCTACCTCTATCTCTCCCAGAGCACTTCAACAATAACATCAAACAAGTGATATATGATCTTGGAAAATACATGAGGTAAGCAGTAATATCTGTTCAATTTGTTGTATATATTTATTATATTCGCGATTTGTTTTTCTTGCTATGTAATCTATTGTATATTATTTTGTAAAGTCTCGTATTTATATATTTTTTGTGACTTGAATCTCTTAATGTAGGTGGTTGTCATCTAAAGAAATCCATAAAGAAGATATAAACTATTGGAAGAGAAGAATTCCTCATTTACTGTGTGAAATGCAAAAGTGTCTACCTCCAACTTTTTTCAATGCACAAGAACACTACCTCATACACCAAGTTGAAGAGATTGAATTGTGTGGACCTGCACACACTAGGTCAATGTGGATGGTTGAGAGGCACTTGAAATCTTTGAAGGCTTTGGTTCGACAAAGAGCACATCCTGAGGGTTCTATGGTAGAGGGATACATGGTATACCAGACTATGGTGTACATTACTAAATATCTTCCTAAGTTTGCTTCAAATATCCATGTAGATCGCATTTGGGATCTCGACCCTTTTAAAAAATTCAAAGGGGAGTACTTGATGGGGAAAGGTAGATTGAGGAAAGTGACAGGTAATAAATTATAAGATGTTATTGTAATAAATTATTTCTTAATCTTCAAAATAAATCGGTTGTAAGTCATCTATTTTTTTTTTGTACAGTTGCTCGAGAGTGGGATGCACTACATTTGTATATTGCAAACAATCTTGATTGGATGACGGTATGGATTGAACGATGTCAACATTCTGGTCACACATTAACATGGGAAGGTGTATCTTCATTGGTTAAAGAAGCTCATCGTAATAGAGATTCTAATGTTACGCAAAGGGAAATAGATTTAGCATATGGTTTAAGAGATTTCCAGGTACGTACAAAATTATTAATCACCTGTATGTTTATCAACTCACGATATAATAATTTTGACATGTTTCACATATTATTGCAGGTTAAACACCACAAGGGTATGTTCTGTAATGGTCAAAAATTTCGCGTCAAAGTGTTGGATGACACGAAGAAAACTTGTGATTCTAGAATAACTGCAGTCTTTCAAGTGACTAATATTTCATCTAGAAATGACTTAGATCCTCAAGAGTCTAAAAATCAATACTATGGCATTTTGGATGATATACTTGAGTGCGACTTTAGTTCCTTCAAATTAGTACTCTTCATTGTCAAATGGTACAGGCTACGACTTAATCCAAATGATCCTAATAGAACTGTTATTGAACATGATAATGGATTTACAATGGTTAATACAAGGTCGTTTGAGCCAGTTGGGGATGAGCCCTATGTTCTTCCAAGCCAATGTGAGCAGGTATTTTACTCAGAGGTTTCACATAAACCAGGTTGGTCATTTGTTGTTAGACATGAACCGAGAGGAAGGCCGATAAAGTATAATGCGATGGAAGAAGAAGATACCGAAGAAGTAGAAGATGATGTAGATGATGATCACGATCGACAATTATTGGATGATGTTCCTGAGACAAATTTTCATGAAGAAGAAGAAGAAGATGATGACGATGATGCTGCTACTGATGATGATGATGAAGATGATGTTGATGTTGATGATGATGATGTTGATGATGACGACAACGACGACGACAACGACGACGATGATGACGACGATGACGACGACGATGATGACGACGATGACGAGGATGATGATGATGATGATGATGATGATGATGATGATGATGATGAGGATGATGATGATGAAATTTAAAAGTATGCCATCAATCCTTAATGTATTTAATATTCATTTCTTGATAGAAATATATTTGTCTTAAATGGTTACATAGTTTATTCATTATCTATTTAAAAGCTACAAGTTTCAACTGCAAATAGAATACTACTAATCTAAATTAACTATTAATCCAAATTAATTAAATAAAACTATTTAAAACACATATTAATGTGAGCCTGATTTAAGTGTTATAATGTGTACATTTTAATATTTTTAATTTTTATGTGATGCTTATGATGGATGTGATTATGATTATGATGTGATTATGCTCACGATAATTGAATTACATTTGCAGGAAATTGAACCCCTTTCAAGAGCATCCCGCACAGTCTCATGGATTGATAGGTATAAGTCAATACACCTTATAGAAAGTCTATTTAATACACTTATCAATAGTAAGATTGATGTCTTCTAAGATCTCTCCCATTTGCAGGTACCAGCAAATAGGTATTTGTCAGAAGTGTCTTCCTCGAGTGAGGGAAATATAGGAATAGAAGAGGAAAGTGAGACATGCAGTTTATCTAGAATAGGGAGATTAACTAGAGGTCAAAGGACTAGAAGGAAATTCAATAAACACATAAAATTTTTCCTTGCTCAAGGGGGGTCATGTTCTTATGATGATGAGACGAAAGGTGACATCGAGGTGCCCTTGAGGTACCAACATCTACAGAAACATTGGGTACCCAAGGAACTTCCTCCAATAAACATTGATTTTTGTGTTAATGAGAGGATATATCGCATAGCACCATCATCATTACATGGTTTGGGCCTATTTTCTATGCATGGCATAAAGGTGTCTTACAACAAAGTTTCTGAATTGATGAAGTATGTTGGACCATGTTACGATTACAAAAGTTGGATGCATATTGTTCAATATAAAAAAAGTATGCGTAGGTATGCACTCTCGGCAAATTATATACAACAGCAAGACAATAATCAAAGTAAAAGTGTGGCTATATACATTGATGGAAGGCCAAAAGCAACAAGGAATATTGCGGGTTTTATAAATAGTACACGACCTGGGTCAACTATAAAGCAACCCAATTGCATATTTGAGGCGCGCGAGGGAAATCGTGTATTCATTTGTGTGATAAAATCAATACGTGCAGGGGAAGAGCTGCTTATTGATTACAATTTGAACCGCATAGATACAAACGAGGCTACTATCATGGGGGTGGTACATACTATTAAACCAACTTCTAATCAATGACTCCAACATACCATTTAGTTATTAAATTTTTGGCTAACATTTTTATACTTGATCTTTGACACAGGGGCACAATATGGAGCAACCGCCCGAAGGTGATGGTGACGATATTCCTAGCTCATCTACACATGAGCAGGTAAAACTCATTGTAATTGTGCAAACTAGATAGAAGCAAAATGTTATTTTTTTTAATGTTATTTTCTTCATTATTTTGGAGTAATTTTGATAATACTAATACTATTGTTGTCACAGAGGGCCGGTGGTCGGAGAGAGGGAAAGCAACCTGCAGTCCCTCAGGAGTCCCCCCTTGTGGACCCTTTTTTTATTGATTTAGCAGAGACCGATGACCCGATCGGTTCCATTAAAAAGCTGCTAAAGAAAATTGGGAAAGAACTTCTACGTTTGGTATCCATACATCCTCAGACTCAGGAAATAAAAGACAGGGCAGTTGAGTTGTTGCGCACTTCTGAAAACTTTAAAGTAAGTATTAATGAAATTTTTAATTATTACAAGAGTTCAATAATGGTTTTTATGTTATGCTCTTTTATGACATTAATTAAAATATGGATGCATTGTCTTTACAGAGTTATTTGCGTAATTTTGAACCCCATTCCCATGATGAGGCCGGTATTGCAAGTGGTTCAGGTAGATCACATGTTCCATTCCCCATTTGTGTTTTCCACTGAATATATATAGGAATGATCATAATCATTGACAATACATGCTCGAACAATTTTTTTTTTTAATGCTCTAACAATCTTGTCCATGCTAGTCCACGCGTTCTATATTTATGCATGCTCTAACAATTTTATTCTTCAGCTCCTTTCCATGATGATATAACAACACCACCTCCATCCAGGACAGCCACAAATGTCTTGCCGACTGCCATGTCAACAACACACAGCCTAAATGCACCAACTGTTGCACCATCTACTGGTACACAAATCCCTCTTTTTCCCTCTTGTTCTTTGTAAAATGCAAGTTAAGGGGGTTTATTTTCATATTTTAAAAGCTTTGGAACAGGATACTAAGCCAGAGAATTTCGAGAGCAAGCCCTAGGTCAAGAATCTCAATGTTCTTGACTAGGAGTTGATGGATTATGCAAGATTAGAGGGTAGCGGCAAGTAAAGGACCTCAAACCTTGTTGAATCTAGATCTTTAGAGCATGGTGGACATCTTCAAACTCTGATCTTGGTTTCATGCACCCATTTTCAATGCCTTGTTTTGGAACCCACACCCAAAGACATGCATTAGGTCTGCGGACTCAATAAGGACATTGATATGCTGGAGTGGAGTCAGGGTCTGGGAGTTGGAGGATTGTTAGAACATCAAAAAGGGTACTCAAAAAACATATAAGTTCATAAGGTCCTTTGTCAAATTGAAGAGTTATTGCTGCAAAACAGGTTTTGGAGACCTACTAGAGTCACTAGGTCTATTTGTGATTTTGATGTCTTGGGTTGTTTGGAACACAACCAATGCATGATTCTGCATGTTTTAGGGAATCTTAAGAGTTTTCAAATGTTTGATTGGGTTGGCAAAGCCTAGGATCAATAAAGTCTCTTTTGGTAGAAAATCAGGGAACTTGTCCCTAAAAGGAAATTTGGTCTTGGTTGGGATTGAGTCAATAAGGTGTTAGAAGTATCTTGAAACCTTTGAAGTCCCTCTAGTATAGAGATTTTAAACTGGTCTGATAGAATCAGAGGCTAAATTGCTTAGGTGTAACATTTTGGTGTCTTGAAGTGGGTTGGGGCTTAAGACCAAGTTTCTTGCTGACCACTCTGCATCACATTGTCTTGCATGAAATTAGTCATTCTGTATACACTGGTCTAGTGTTGTCAATAGACCCAAATAGTTCAAAGATACTCGAACCAATCAGATGTTTTATGGGGTGCATTTTTGTGTTAGGTAGAAAGGATTCTTCATACAGGTGAAAGTCTCGAACCTTTCCCCACTCCCAAAAAAATATCACTTGTACTGTTATGAGCAGTCATGAGGACTAGACAGATACATTATAATATATGTAATTGCCACTTGAATGTATTGTTATTCAACCATATTTATGGGCCCGTTTGGACCACGGCACATAGTAGCATCTACAGAGAAGAATATCCCAGGTGTAACAAGCTCTAAGAATATACCAATAGTTCTAAGAAGTTCCCTAGCACACAGTAGCATCTATAGAGAAGAATATACAACATGAGGGCAGTCACTGTAAAATCAACATGATAATGTACACTCATTGTATGTGTACATTATCATGTTGTCTTTATAGTGACTGTCCTCATTCAAGTGGCAATTACACAAGGGACAGTCACTGTGAGATGTCCTCATTTGTGACAAGGACAGTCACACATGAGGACATCTCACAATCACTGTCCCTTGTGTAATTTCCACTTGAATGTATTGTTATTCAACCACATTTATGGGCCCGTTTGGACCATGACACACAGTAGCATCTACAGAGAAGAAGTTTGGTATGCAATGGTCTTGAAACCCCCTGAGAAATTCTTGGTATGCATTTGTGTGGTGCAAAAGCTTCGTTGAAAGAGAAAAAGAAGAAAAGAATAGAAATGATTTTTTTTCTTTTTATGTCATATACTGTAACCAGCTACTTATAACTTGCAAAAATTATTATAACCATTTGAAATTGAAACTTAGTTTAATGTGAAATTGAGAACTGCTTTATTAGAGCTTTCTGTGATTTAGATTCAGACATCAAGAACATTGTTTGCCTAATATTGTGATTAATGTTTATTTATTAATATCTCATACTGACAAACAATTGATAATTGTAGGGAAAACGTCATTGGGGGTCTTTGAGGATCCACCAGAAGCCAAGGAGAAAATGTTTTCAAATGCTAAAGATGGTGTAACAGTCCTTACAGCTGTTGAACCTTGCTGTGTAGATCATCTCCGATTCTCCAAGTTCAACAGTACTGTGGTGTTCCTTTGGATACTTCTAATGGTAAATTTCAGACATCAAGTTCTTTTCGTATGAAACTACTACATTTGTAATCTGTAGTTTTAAACTTTTAGTTTATAAATGTTCATCAGCTTTAGTTCGTATGCTGCCATTTCAAGTATGATTAATGAAGTTACCTTTATCACAGGATGAAAGTGAGCAGTAAGCATACTGGTACGGAGCTGGCAGCATTGATACGGTGACTAGGGCATCGTTTAATGGTGGTATTGTGTTTTCCCGTGTTTAGGGCATCGGCCTTTTGAAGCATTGCCTTCATCTTTCTTAAGTCTGAGTTTTAAGTTTGTTTATCTCTCTCGGCGCTGTTGAAAATACAAATGACAACGTTCTTGTTTGTTTTGCCCTTATATCCCGATGTGATTTCGCGGAGGGTTACGGCGCTGTTGAAAACACAAATCCCTTGTGTAATTGCCACTTGAAGGAGGACAGTCACTGTAAAGACAACATGATAATGTACACTTACAGTGAGTGTACATTATCATGTTGTCTTTAGAGTGACTATCCTCATTTGTTGAAGAAGAAAAGCATTAATGTGGCTGAATAGCAATACATTCAAGTGGCAATCACACAAGGGACAGTCACTGTGAGATGTCCTCATTTGTGACTGTCCTTACAGTGAATGTACATTATCATGTTGTCTTTAGAGTGACTGTCCTCATTTGTTGAAGAAGAAAAGCATTAATGTGGTTCAATAGCAATACATTCAAGTGGCAATTACACAAGGGACAATCGATCACTGTGAGATGTCCTCATGTGTGACTATCCTTGTCACAAATGAGGACATCTCACAATGACTGTCCCTTCTGTAATTGCCACTTGAATGAGGACAGTCACTGTAAAGACAACATGATAATGTACACATACAATGAGTGTACATTATCATGTTGTCTTTACAGTGGCTACCCTCATGTTGTATATTCTTCTCTGTAGATGCTACTATGTGCTAGGGAACTTCTTAGAACTGTTGGTATATTCTTACAACTTGTTACACCTGGGATATTCTTCTTTGTAGATGCTATTGTGTGCCGTGGTCCAAACAGGCCCATAAATGTGGTTGAATAGCAATACATTCAAGTGGCAATTACACAAGGGACAGTCACTGTGAGATGTCCTCATGTGTGACTGTCCTTGTCACAAATGAGGACATCTCACAGTGACTGTCCCTTGTGTAATTGCCACTTGAAGGAAAAAAGCATTAATGTGGTTCAATAGCAATGTATTCAAGCGGCAATTACACAAGGGATAATCACTCTGAGATTTCCTCATTTGTGACTATCCTTACAGTGAGTGTACATTATCATGTTGTCTTTACAGTGACTGTCCTCATTTGTTGAAGGAAAAAAGCATTAATGTGGTTCAATAGTGATGCAGAGTAGTCAGCAAGAAACTTGGATCTATGTCCCAACCCACTTCAAGACACTAAAATGACTCAACCAATCAATTAGGCTCTGATTTCTATAGGTTAATGTTTAAACTCTGCAAAGTAATGAATTTGAAGGTTTCAAGGATCACACAACAACTTATGGACTCAATCCCATTCAATAACAAATTTCCTTTTAGGGACAAGTTCCCTGATTTTCTATCAAAAGAGACTTTTAAGGTTCTAGATCTTACTTCCTGCAGCAAAACTTAGAAACCCCTTAGATATCATCTAAATAACAAGAATCATGCATTGGTTGTGATCTAAACAACCCAAGACATCAAAATAACAAACTGACCTAGTGACCCTAGTAGGTCTCCCAAACCTGCTCTGCAACCATAACTCTGCAACTTGCCAAAGGACTCTAAGAAGTTATATGTTTTCTGAGTACCCTTTTTGGATTTCTAACAGACCACCAACTCATCCCAGACTCTGACTCCACTCCAGCATATCAATGTCTTCATTGAGTCCGCAGACCTAATGCATGCTTTTAGGTGTGTGTTCCAAAACAAAGCATTGAAAATGGGTGTATGAAACCAAGATCAGAGTTTTGGAGTGTTCTCCTGATCCAGATAAACAAGAATGCACAAGTTTTCAAGTCCTCAATACGATGCAAGCTTCTGATTTTATTCTGATTACCATCTTCCCAGCCAAAAACATGGTAGTTTTTGATCTAGGGCTCGCTCTCAACAAATGCAGATGCAACCCCCTGCCTCAGGGCTTTTAGAATATACAAATATACATCCTTAAATCTCATTCCACCAAGGAAGAAGGAATTCCAATGGTTGAAACGTGAGTTAAGGTCTTTACATCAGTCAAACCCTGAAAATGAGGGTTTGTAAACAATGCACAGAAAATTTGAAATAACTTAGATATAAAACAAAGAGAATCAATCAAACCAACTTCCAAAGCATCAGATGTCACTATTACAACTTCCAGGAAAATTTTATCATCGAACCACCATCCGTACAGCCGTACAGAGTTCATTTTTCACCAGAAATGCACTAAAACAGGGTTATTTTTATTTTTTATGAAAGCAAAATGATTACAATACTGGTTCTCTGTTTGTCTTCGACCATTTGAAGCCTAAAATAGGCTCTCCAAATGTTGGTTCAACCATCTAGGTGGTTAGAACAGTTTATCCAACAAATGTCAACTTTGCTAAGCAACTTTTAAAGTTGCATTACAACTTTGCAAACAACTTTGCCGAGAAGGTTAAAAATGTGTTGTGAAACTTTAGGAACCTTATTAAAGTTATTTTGGACCTTCAAACTTCTTAACAACATCTAAAAGACACCTAATAAACACTTACTATGCTCATTTCATCCAAGGACTCAAAAGATGCCCAAGGTTTATAAGTCACCAAGGGGTCTTGTGTCCAACAAGTGGATGTTTATAAGGAGATAAAATCAATCCTTAATATTTATTACAAACCAAGAAAACATCTAAAACTCCTATTCTAATTTATTGTCATTCAAAAAGACTCTGATTTGTCAATCAAAAGGACCTTTCACCAGTCAATCCTTCAAAGCTCCAAGGTGAAAATCTTATGTTCCAATTGATAGGATTTGACTCCTTGGCTTCATGGCAACTTCCTTCAATCATGGTGTCTTTGGCTTGCATTAGGGATGCCCCTGCATCAAATAGCAATGCATTCAAGTGGCAATTACACAAGGGACAGTACATGCCCATTAAAGTTGGTGTTTTGTTATCCAGCATGACAATGGAGACAACATACTCTGTGTCAATTTTACTGATCAAATTTCCCTCCGCCAGGCAAAGCAACAATCTGGGTATGATAAGGTGAAATTTTGTAGTCCTTTTGGGTATGATAACAGTTCCAGTTTCCAATAAGATGGTTCATTTTTATAATCTAGCTTCAATTTCTCTTGTGAAAATCTTTTTTTCATTTTATGGGTGGTAAAATATAATTATTATGCTAGAGGTGTGTACTTATGGATGATAATGAAACAAAATGATAAGATTTAAGACTCTTGTTTTTTTTTTAAATAGCAATTTAAGTTTCCTTCTATTATAAATTACTGTTTTTCTATTTTTTAATGTATCTTTCCAGATCTTTTATATCAATTTTATTTATGAAATATAAATATATTAATAATGTTTTAGTGTTTTTAGGATTAGTTTATATCAATTATATGTATCATCATTCGTCATTCAATTGTCAGTATTA
Organism: Chamaecyparis obtusa; assembly: GCA_027943335.1. Taxonomy (NCBI): domain Eukaryota; kingdom Viridiplantae; phylum Streptophyta; class Pinopsida; order Cupressales; family Cupressaceae; genus Chamaecyparis; species Chamaecyparis obtusa. The sequence goes on from BSBK01009106.1 coordinate 729,153, forward strand.
TTAATTTAGACTGTGCAATTGTAGAACTACTCGAATATGGGTTGGATGGATACTCAAGCAGGGGAACCCTCCTCAAATATCTCAAGCAGTGAACTTGGAAAAATGTGTCCTGAAGGAACCCTTTCCATCAGAGAGATAAAAGTACAAACAAGTAAAAGAAGCAGGCTCTGCAAATATGTTTTTGAGAAGAAAAATGATAGATTATTCGAGTATGGTTCATGAGGTATATCTAAAAAGACATTTTTTTTCTTATTATAATAAAAGAGGAAGTTGTGAATGTCAAAGTTGAGTGAAACAAAAATTATTTTTATCAAATTTTGTTAGGCTTGCTTTTGGGAATAGTTTCTTACAATATTGCTATTAAGATTTTTATTGTGTAGTTTTTAGATTAGGTTTATAAAATTATATTTCATGAGTAGTGATTCATATTAATCAATTAACGATACTTTTGGAAGGTATTTTCAATGTGTCAAATTTTGATATTTTTACAAGAATTAGATTGTGTAATTTTTTTAATTAAAGTCATTGACTCATATTTCATAAATAATAGTTCTCATGAATCCATCTCTTATAAGATTGAATAGTCTATTTAGGAAGTATTTCTGATAGTATGTCAAATTATGATATTACTATTACCATTAGATTGCATGGCTTTGAAGTCAACCTCGTTGACCCATATTCTTCTCTGTAGATGCTACTATGTGCTAGGGAACTTCTTAGAACTGTTGGTATATTCTTACAACTTGTTACACCTGGGATATTCTTCTCTGTAGATGCTACTATGTGCCGCGGTCCAAACGGGCCCATAAATGTGGTTGAATAGCAATACATTCAAGTGGAAATTACACAAGGGATAGTCACTGTGAGATGTCCTCATGTGTGACTGTCCTTGTCACAAATGAGGACATCTCACAGTGACTGTCCCTTGTGTAATTTCCACTTGAATGAGGACAGTCACTGTAAAGACAACATGATAATGTACACATACAATGAGTTTACATTATCATGTTGTCTTTACAGTGGCTGCCCTCATGTTGTATATTCTTCTCTGTAGATGCTACTATGTGCTAGGGAACTTCTTAGAACTGTTGGTATATTCTTACAACTTGTTACACCTGGGATATTCTTCTTTGTAGATGCTACTGTGTGCTGTGGTCCAAACGGGCCCATAAATGTGGTTGAATAGCAATACATTCAAGTGGCAATTACACAAGGGACAGTCACTGTGAGATGTCCTCATGTGTGACTGTCCTTGTCACAAATGAGGACATCTCACAGTGACTATCCCTTGTGTAATTGCCACTTGAATGAGGACAGTCACTGTAAAGACAACATGATAATGTACACAAGTACCGTGAAGGTAGTTGCAAGTTAGGGCTGTTTCATTGCATACCCGAAACAATGAAGATGTTACGGTCCACAAAACGTTTGTGCTTGAAAGATGAACAAATAAAATTAAACTTCTAAATAAACAAAGCCGCTAACAATAAATTCAACACAGATATGTCCTCATTTCTGGGTATTTTAGCTCTGTAACAGCTGAATACCAGATTACATAATAATGACAAAAGAAAAATAAACCCAACGTACTCAAAAATTGTAGCTGTGATTTCGCGGAGGGAATCTCTCTCGGCACTGTTGAAAATACAAATGACAACGTTTCTCTACATTATCACGTTGCCTTTACAGTGACTGTCCCTTGTGTAATTGCCACTTGAAGGAGGACAGTCACTGTAAAGACAACATGATAATGTACACTTACAGCCCGTGTACATTATCATGCTGTCTTTAGAGTGACTATCCTCATTTGTTGAAGAAGAAAAGCATTAATGTGGCTGAATAGCAATACATTCAAGTGGCAATTACACAAGGGACAGTCACTGTGAGATGTCCTCATTTGTGACTATCCTTACAGTGAGTGTACATTATCATGTTGTCTTTATAGTGACTGTCCTCATTTGTTGAAGGAAAAAAGCATTAATGTGGTTCATTAGCAATGTATTCAAGCGGCAATTACACAAGGGATAGTCACTCTGAGATTTCCTCATTTGTGACTATCCTTACAGTGAGTGTACATTATCATGTTGTCTTTACAGTGACTGTCCTCATTTGTTGAAGGAAAAAAGCATTAATGTGGTTCAATAGCAATGTATTCAAGCGGCAATTACACAAGGGATAATCACTTTGAGATTTCCTCATTTGTGACTATCCTTACAGTGAGTGTACATTATCATGTTGTCTTTACAGTGACTGTCCTCATTTGTTGAAGGAAAAAAGCATTAATGTGGTTCAATAGCAATGCATTCAAGTGGCAATTACACAAGGGACAGTACATGCCCATTAAAGTTGGTGTTTTGTTATCCAGCATGACAATGGAGACAACATACTCTGTGTCAATTTTACTGATCAAATTTCCCTCCGCCAGGCAAAGCAACAATCTGGGTATGATAAGGTAAAGTTTTTGCAACAATTTCTTGTTGCTGCTAAGGTTACCATTGTTTATGGTTTCTATTATATAGTTCTATCTATATTGCTATATGGCCTTTTGTTTAGGATTAAGTAGACGAGGGAAAATATTTCTTTTGTGGATTGTAAACAAAACATTGAATTATTTCAGAGAACAGATCTAAATCTATAAGATGCTACGATGGAGCACATGACCATGTACTTTTGAATATTAGGATCCATGTTAATCAAATGACTGCTTTATGTAAATTACTTTTGAGTAAGTAAAAGGCAATACAATTTTTCGAAGTGTGCAAGGATTTTTATGATATACAGGTGTACGAAGAAATGAATCTGTGTTGTTTTGTATCAATATCAAACATCTCTGATATATTTTCATGTTTTTATAATCTATTTTGCAGATGAAAACTGTCCAACAGATAAAGATTGGGAACTTCTCCCAGCATCTGTACCTGCATCTCTCTTATATACTACAAGTTGCTTGCCATCAGAAATTGCAGTTCCCTCACGTGACATTGATGGTGAAGTGTTCTTTTCAGAACCATCATCTGTGGTTACCAATGCTCCTGTTTTAGGCAATAAGTTTGTTGCATTCCATGAGCCATTGGTCAAGTTTCTTCTACGAGCTTCTGATGCCTCAAAATCTAAGCAGCGCCTACGCATGCCTCGTTGTGGTTGATTATCATTCTGTACATGAATTATAATGAGTAATCAGTTTTGGGCCTTGGAATCTTGTATGTAACATGCACAGGCATTTCATGGCTAAATGAATCTATTTTAAAAGTATCAACTTTTCTTACATGATGCTGGATACATAAGTAGAACAAGCGTATATCAAATTGGAAGCAATCAGAACTCCACAATGACATATTATTTAGAGTACTCTTCAATTTAAGTAATAATGCATATATTGACACTGTAAAGACAACATGATAATGTACACTCACAGTGACTATCCTCATTTGTTGAAGAAGAAAAGCATTAATGTGGCTGAATAGCAATACATTCAAGTGGCAATTACACTAGGGACAGTCACTGTGAGATGTCCTCATTTGTGACTGTCCTTACAGTGAGTGTACATTATCATGTTGTCTTTACAGTGGCTGTCCTCATTTGTTGAAAGAAAAAAGCATTAATGTGGTTCATTAGCAATGTATTAAATAATTTATTTTTTTTAATCCACCCACGGGCGTCGCCATTGCGACGGGAGCCCGTCGTAATGCGATGCAGGCGCCTGTCGCAATTGCTTGGGAGGACCGTCGCAATTGCGACGGCCCTCCGAAGCCATGCGACGGGGGGGGCGACGCCCATGCCGCTAAAAAATCTTAGCGACATTGCGACGGGAGGGCGCCGCAATTGCGACGACTACCCATAGACGTCGCAATTTGCGACTAAAAAATAGCGACGTCTATGGGTGTTGCTATTGCGACACATAGCCGTTGCAATTGAGACACATAGCCGTCGCAAAATGCCCCCAAATGTATTAGTGATGTGTGGAGATGATACATGTCCATGTGTGTGATAAGAAGGGATGATGAGTTTCTGTTGTAAAACTTTAAGTTGAGAGACCTCACTACTGTAGAGAATATCTATAGATTTGGTGACTCATAAGGGACCTCTGCCTTTAGAGGAATTTTTTTTGAATCTATGGTTCTGCAGACCAATAATTGGGAAGGCTTCCACTCTGCTAGTTTGTGTTTGATGTCTTAGGTTGGACCTCAACAATGAACCTAGTGAAATTGAAAGTGAGAATATTGACTCCACGAGAGGTGCATTATCACTCTCCTAGTTTCCTACAAACAAGAAATTTCAAAAGTTAAAAACTTCAATGATTTGTTTGGAAAAATGAAATACAAAACTTTCATTCCTCGAATCACAATAGAAAATGTATTGGTATTGCAACAAGGCTTTTAACATTAAATCTTTTGGAGAGTGACAGAAAAACTAGCAAGGATTCACAATTGAAAAATGTGAAATATGAAGCAATAACCAGAACCCAACAAATTCTAACAAAAAGATAATTGAAATTGACATTGAATGACCACACAAAGAAACTAAAGGGAAAAAGTACCTCTGAACCAAAAAAGGAAAAATGCATTAAATGCTAATGCATGCTTCATAAGATTATATATGATCTACCAAGAAAATTACTTCAAAATCAAGAAGTTGTCCACATATGACCCCATCTTATGAGGTGTATCAACTATTTATTCTAGTTGTGTGCATATATTTTAATTAGTTCCTTTCATGTGATGGTATGGGATGAAGTTCATTCCCTTAGTAAGATATGTAGTTGAGCCATTTTCTTTTCACAAATATTGATGAAAATGAAGTCACTTTTGCCAGGTTGGAAATTGAAGTGGTAGTGAGGGGTGACCATAAGGTTTATCACTTACTAAGAGTTTAAAATTATGCCAAATATTGCCTCATAAAAGTAATTAATGTGTATTTACTATGAGAATTTGTAGGGGCTTCCACCTACATTTAATAAGGCACATAATAACACCAAAATCTTGATTTAAGAGTCAATATCCTAGCAAAAGCCAAGAAAATTTAATGTCATAAGCACTAGTATTAAATGCATTAATTCTTTCCTAAACCCAATGAGTACAATTACCTTTTTTATCCTTATTGTCACATGGTTGGATATATGAATCAAATATCCTTCAAGAAAAGGAAAGTCTTGGGAATGTAGGTTTAGTATGTGAGGCATCTTCTTGGCATAATTTCTTACCAAATTGAAAGAAATCTTATGCATGTAAAAAGGTCTGAGTAGCTATAAACCAAACCACCTCCTTTTAGAAAATTATTCCAATTATAGCTATCATGCATAGATTACTTAGGTAATTAGTGTATTAGTAGAGCAAGAGATAGGATCCATAGATACTCCCATCAAGCTTACTACCACTAAGTCTCAAAACCATTCCATAGGTTGTGTCACTAATAGATGACTTTCACATTTGTTGAACACAAACAATGACTTGGTTTTGGCTATGGTAAAATGGATATTCAGTGAAGATTTCCTCGTTAGTGAGGATAGGTATCTAGTAAATACTGATGTAGTCTCTAGGTTCATGAGTTATTTTCTTGATTTGGGGGAGCCGAAAGATGGGATTGCAAAGTTGACTCGTAGACTATTTGGAAATGACTATATGGGTGACTTTAACTAGGTTTTAGGGATAGTCTAGTATAGAATCGGGATTCCTCTAGCCACTAACCTAAAGCCTACATGGAAAGGGGTGTTTCAGAACCATCATTTCCTTTTGTTTCTAATTTTTCGCACAATGTCTATTGGTGTACACAAGGATCATTTTGGCTATGTGCTTGGTTTACTAAAGAGACTTACTAGCACTAACATGGATTTAGAGCATGGATGGATGGGAGAGTTCTAGACCATGGTTGCTTTTGACAGGGACTTAGACTCGTCAGATAACAATGAGCCATAGGAGGAGGAGGTCTTAATTATTGACAATGAGGAGGTGGATGACAAAGATGATGAGGACGACACTCTTTCAAACCACTCGAGCTCTGCTACTACCAACTCGTTTACCTTTTCTACTATATGATATAAAAAATTCTAACAACCTTTTGTAATATTTTTCTCTTGAAAAGAATACATAAGCATCCATATACTTACATTAAAATCTATCTTATAAATCAATATATAGATAACCCTTTTATATAAAATGCTTCTCGCTCATAAAATTTATGTTTATTTTTCTTTTAATTTTCTTATAAAATTATTTTTGCATATTGCTTTGAATTATGAGCATGGAAAAGTACCCTTTAAAAGTACAGGATGATTCTTTTATCTACAACCTTTTTATAATATTTTGTGAAAGAGAAGAATTTATTACAACACATTACACTTTTTTTTTATTAGAGGAAAAAATTTAAACTTTTGTATCATAAGGGGAATTTGTTTGTTGTATACAACAACCAATGTCATACTAGAAAATACTTGTCTTTGTGATGGATGCCAATCGGATCAAACAAACCATGTATTCAAGCCTTTACAGGTTTTTCTCTAACAACTTATTAGATTGTGGATCGAACTTGAGCACACTAAATATTTTCTGTCACCTTTGAGATATACCTTCATTTCGGTTATGTGATGATAACATTTCACAAAATAGTCCTTCCCACTTGTCACTCTTACTAGGACCCAAAAGAAAGTGTTGGATGCACTAAGGTTAAACCAAAAATAGTATTAGAGTCCTTTCTAGGAAATAAAATGTGTGGGGTAGCACTTCTTGGAAAGGAAAAAAAAACTTCATAAGTTAACCTAATCACTATTTGACAGGTTAGAGGGACCCATTAACATGAATTTGGAAATAACTTCCCTTGCTTGATTTCTTGTAGTTATCTTATTCTTTAACACACAATTGAGAAAACACATGCATTGAATGGTCTTGCTCGAAAATTTTAGGCACATTAGGTAAAATGGAGAATTTATCAATGAAGATATTATTTCCTAATGCCAAGGGGGAAAATTCATTTAAACCTTTAACAAACTATCTTCATGTTCAAATGTAAACATGACCAGGGGTGAATGATGAGTTGCTTGCTTTGTCAGATACTTGATGGGGCATCCTCGCACAGGTGAAGGGCATTTTTCATTAAAATTAGGACAAGTTTCTATAACTTGTTGGCTAGCACAAATTGGGATTGATTACTCTAGGGTATCTTTCTCTTTGCGACTGGTGCTTTTTGCCTTCATAGGAGTTTAATTCTCTTAAAGTGTCAAGCAAACAAGTTCAAGATAATTCCAAAACTATGTTTCCTCATCTTTAACATTATCCTCCTTCAGGGTCAAAGTTCTATTTTTACTCAAGTTTTGCTCCTCATTTTTGTCCCTTGAAAAGGGATATTCTCCATTGTTCTCACATAATTCTTCCTCTGGAAGTTATAGATCCAAGTTGTGTTTTATTTCTACCCATACTTTGGGTTGTCATTCTTTTTGGGTAGACTTTCTCTCTTCTTTAGCCTCAATGAGGGGGAGATCATTTAGAGACCAACAATAATCCTCTATTTTGTGATCATGTTTAGAAAAACGGCCAACATTCTTGCTCATTTGACATTAGGACTCCTCTATCTTATGTAGTCAACTCATTGTGAAAATTTGAATAAGGATAACCAAACAAAGCATATTTTTTATAAGGAAAACCTTCAACATAAGGATAACCAAAAAAAAGCATGTTCTTCGTAAGGAAATCCTACAATATTTGAATAAGGATAACCAAACAAAGCACATTACTCATAAGGAAATCCTACAACAAAAGAACAAGGAGGTGGCATATATGCCTCCCGTTAAGATGGCGAGATAGGACTATGGTGGCATCTTAAGGAAGACAAGGATAAACACCTTCATCACCATGAAGATATCCTTTATGCAATAATGTACATGCAATTCAAGTCAAAGAGGGCACAACTCTTTTGAGGCAAGGAAGAGATAGTTGTAAAAAGATATGTTGTAACAACTATAAAGGGGTCCTTTTGAGGGATGAATAATGAGAAGAGGAAGAGATATTTTCCTATAGATATTGACCCACCAAGAATAGTTCTTTAACAAGGATAACATCTTTGACTAAAAGAGGGGAAGGTGAATTCATACCTTCCCTATTGCTAGGTAATGGGATTCCTGGTGAAGGAAAGCACACTTTCCACACCAAGTTTGAGATAATCTCTAATAGACATATTCTTTCAAGCAAGAAGAGGTTGTAATCAAGGATGTAAACCTCCTGAAAATGAGAAAATCCTCATGAAGAACACACAATTCTATGCAAAAAAGGACATCTTTTTATAAAATATTCAACACAACAAAGGGAAAGTGGGTCCATGGAAGATTGAAAACACTATCTGTTCCCTCCAAGCATGGAGACAACAATAGGAAGGATATTATTTTGCTACCCAAGTATGATTGTACATGAAATTGTACCAACACATATGACAAAGATCCCCCAACAAGGTAAGCTACTAATTCCACATAGTGTGGAGCAACATAAAAGGAACTTACATGTTATTTAGAATGGTCATGACAAATATGTCACTTATGAAAGGAGTGTTCATTATGGACATAAATTGTGTTTCTAATATCAGGATGTTGTTTAGAACCTTTCCCAAAAGTTTCGTTAGAAAAGTATCAAACATTGATGAGGAATATCGCCAATCACCTTGGTTTTTAGCCTCTACAAAACCTAAATATGTAGGAATTTATTTGTTCTTCTCGATTCCATATTTGTGTCTTTATATCTTATCACCTACACATGCAAAAGAGATAAAATTTTAAGTGGATAGGGATTTTCCTAAACCAAACCTCAGTTTCAAAATTCACCTTAAAATTGAAATATAATTGAATAAATAAAGCTCTAAAGTAGAATACTTAACGTTAGACCTTAATCTTGATGATGCAATTCTCTTTGAATGTGATCATAAGTTTTAATATAATAACATGTCATGAAAAGAAATAAAGGATATTAATCATGAAAACATGTTTGCATAAAGATTGTTGCAACTTGTTGTTCCATAATGTTTTGATCTGAAGAAGACTTGAAGGATATGGTGGGATGAAATGTTGCCTTGAATGCTTGATATTTGATTGATGTGTTGTGATGATTGATGATTTCTTGATGTGTAAATGAATTGAAGGAATGCTCTTATATATAGGGTTATCAAGTTATTTTTTGAAATAAGTCGATCAACAATTGTCAAATTTAGACATTGGGATTGAGAAACATCTGGCAGGAACTTGACACTAACATGCTTAAATTTGGGCAAGAGTTGGTGGGTCAATGGCGCCCCAAAACACCATTGCCTAGTCAAGTGTTCCCAAGGGTGATATTGACCTGCCAAAACATGGCAAAAGAGTGGGAGTCAAGTGCACTCAGTTTGAGATAGTGACTCAAATCACCATGCAATCATATGACGTCCAATTTGTAGTATATAAGCCATAATTATGCTTAAATAAGAACTAGGATATGACACACTAAGAAAAAGGGCACAAAAAGTGGTGTAAATTATACTTGTATACAACCTACAATGCACCAATTACAATTCTAAAAGGGTGGTTCTACCATCCAATTCTATTTTATGAGACCAAGCTCACAAAATTAACCTGCACTAGTTGTCTGATGCAAGAGCATCCATGGATGTGGGGCAATCCTACATCTCCCAAAAATATTGCTATTATTATTTTCTATTATGGTTATGTGTTTTAAAATAAATGCAAGCATATATAGGTCCCCATGCACCCTAGAAAATGCCCAATAGGATACAAGAGGTTTAAATTATTTAAATTTGTGGCCTAGATTCAATGGAAATTATAATATTCAAGAAGGGACAACCTTTTCTATCATTTATAATCCTAAAATCATAAAAATACCTATCCTGGAATGGGAAAAAGGAAGTAAAAGAGTCGTGCATTCATATTTATTGGATGGTTACATAAATAATTGGAAAATACACATTTTTAGGCACCCACTTAGGAAAATTAGAAAGATGCCATTTAGGAGCCCTCCTCGAGAAGTTGAAAGTTCATTTATTGGCTGTGTTTAGTTTTTTGATATTCATGTTTTATTCATCAAGAGGGGGGAGTGAGATTTCCAAGAGGTACAAGAATTCTATAAAAGAGAGGCTTGGGCTAGTTGTTTAATCATCTAGAGTTGAGTGGATCATTAAGAGTTGAGTGGATCATTAAGAGTTGATTTAAAGTTGAGTAGATCATTGGGAGTTGATCCAAAGTGGAGATGCCTATGTAGAGTGAAGTAGAGTGATCATTTGAAGTTGAGAAGAATTATCCTTCATTTGAGAGTTGAGTAGTAGTTACAACTTGTAGAGTTGTAAAGCCCAAGTGTCTAGTATTTCGTAATTGATGAGTTTGTAATTCATTTAATTTGAATAGTAGAAGGCAATTTGTTTTTTGAAAATTTATGTTATTCTATGCATGAATCTTGGGTGGAGTAACCCTCCATCTAGTGTAAAAAAACATGTGTTTTGAGTGTTTTAGGGGTGTCCTCTACTTCATATTTTGAGGAAGTTATTGATCGTTTGAAGAAGAAACATAATGTGGGAAAAATCGCATTTGATGAATTCTTCCAGATAATTTTTTATACAATAGGTAATAAAAGATCACTTGAAACACTGTATGTCATCTAGTCAAGAACAATTGATAAATTCTCATTAGAATATGTACTAAGATCATATAAACTATTTATATGACTAATCAAAATATGTAATATAATTTCACATTTCAACTTGTAAAGGCTTGTAGTTTGAAGGTCATCCAAAATTGATTGCAACTTCTTAATTTCCTTATCTATATGGAAAAATTATTCAACATGTTTGCTACAAAATAAATATGTACTTGTATGTAATCTAGTTTGAAATTATAAATAAAATTAATTTCTAGTTTGAAATTATAAAAAAGTTAATTTCAATGATAACACATGACAAATAATAAACAATATGTATACATTTGAATATGTTTGACCAATAATATGATCCATGTGAACATTTGTATTTAGAAGCATGGTATTTTACTCAAAATTATTAAAATCGTTCAACCATTACACTGCATTCATAAATAATTTGATAATTAATAAAAAAATGTTCCATAGAAGAACTAATCACTTGATGGAGCAAATTCTATATTTTCATATTGAAAGAAGTAATGATGTGGAAGTATATATAATAATAGATATTATTTTATATACAATTGACATATATAAGCACAATTGTACAAGGAAAGGGAGATAGGGTACACACACTCACACGCCCTATCTCTATATGGCTGTGGAATCATTGTTGTAGGTAGGAGATCTAATGTGTGTAATTGTGATTCTTCTCTCTCAAGTATAAAACATATAAGTAAGTTGTACAAGAAACCCCAAAAAATACTTGGAATGAAAAGTAAGAACCAAGCTCATTGTCTAATAGAACTATAAACTATATCACTTGATATCAATTTGTGATATTAAAGGATGTATGTTGTCTCTAACCTTTCTCTCATCCTAATATGCTCTTAAGTATATCTGCATAATTAATTGTATTGACATTTTATGATTTTTTCAACAAATATTACTTTGCATGAATCATATTGTTCTAGGTGGCATGTATGTAAATGGGATAAGAATTCAATTTGTCAAAGCATAATTATGTAGAACCATGAAGAGATAGGGAGAGAGAGTACACATACTATTTCTCTTTCTATCTCTCTACCATTACATGGAATTTATCATGTTGTAGTATATCTTTCCTTACATTTATACTTTCATATTAAAGGATTAATATAATCTAATGTATATATATTTCTAATTAAGATATTTTAAATTAGTTTAATTTATAAATACTTCTAGTCCAATTGTTCATTCACAAAGAATTATTCAGTTCTCGTATATTTGTCTAAGGTTAAATCTAAAGCCTAAAACATAAAGTTTGAATTCTATAATCTAAAACCTAATTTTGGGTACATAAAATTGAAATCCGAAGATCTAATAATTGATTAATTGCTTTTGAATTAAAATTCTAATAAAATCCAATGAACCTAAAAGCAAGGTTTGGCTTTTAGGATTTAGATTCAAGCTTAGGGTTAAGGCTCAAGGGTATAATACAAAAGAACATAAAACCTAGAAGTGTGTGTGTGTGCGCACACACACAACTTTAATTGAACTGTTGAGAACCTAACTAACAATGAAGGAGAAGTGGATAAGTACTAGAAGATATAAATGTGGAATGAAAAATGAAAAATGTATCTAGAGGAGCTTTGCCAATCGTTAACAATTTGAAGACCTCCATAAGATTCACTAAGGAAACTCTTAGCAGTTCAAAGACATCCTAATTGTGCATTGTGAGCTAACTACTAGTAGTTCCTAACCTTCATTCAAATGATTCCTCAAGACTTTCATCATTGATTTGTTTTTAGGCTTTGTTTTCTATATGTTGTAGTTTGTAAGCACAAATGATATTTTGCTTTCCTCTTAAAAAAAATTAACAAGGAATTTCATTTGAAGGTACATTTGAACCAAAGAAGTTTTATTCATAAAAAGTAATAAAAACATCTCTATTGAAAGTATTAAAGGTTTTATCTTCATACAAATATTTTCATGACACAAAATTCAAAGAAAGACACCTTCATTAAAAGGTTTTTTCATTATTGAAAAGTTTTAAATTTTTTGGCTTGGATAGATATCATTTTTTGCTCCATCTAACAAGTGGGACACACTATTATTGGATGACTATTTAAAGACAATGTTCCTACATGGTGATCTTTAGGAAGAAATTTGCATGTCATTCCTACAATGTTTTAAGGTGAAAGGTAAGGAGGACTCAATGTACAACTTATAAAGTTTGTTACATGGTTTGAAATAATAGTCAAGGATATAGAATCAAAAATTGATTTTATATGTTTGGGCTTAATCAAATAAAAGTTTATCCTTGTGTATATTTCAAATAGATAGGTAATAATTTTTGTATTTGTGTGTTTTAAGTGGATGACATGTTAGTAGCAACAACAAGAAAATTGTCAATTTAGTCAAAAATTTGTTATTATCTCAAACTGACATGAAATATTTTTGTGTAGTTGCAAATTTGTTTTAGGCAAAAAATTAAAAGATATTGTGTAAATTAAATTTTGCAGTTGCATCAAAAGAAACATGATAGACAATATTGCAAAGGTTTCGATGTAGGACAATGAGCCTAGACTACTCCCTTTCTAGCTAATTAGAATTTATCTACCAAATAGTGTTTAAAGACAAAAGAGAAAATTGAGGAAATGACTCAAGTTCTTTATGCTTGTATTGTAAGCAACCTTATATATGAAATGGACTAACTAGACTTGATATTGCACATGCCATGGGAGTTGTGAGTAGTTTTTTCTAAACTTGGAAAGAAGCTATTGGGCTATAAATAAATTTTAAATATTTATGTTATTCTTCAAATTATGCAACCTACAACCTAGAAAGAGATTTGTGGATTTTGATTAGGTAGGAGATCTTAACTATCAAAGATCTACTATTGGAAAGTATTCAATCTTTTTGGAGGAGCAATAAACTAGATTAATAAAGACAAGTAGTGGTTACATTATCTATACCAGTAGAATAAATGGCAATCACTCATGTGTGTAAGAAAGTGGTGTAGCTAGAGAGGTTGTGCAATATATTTGGCCAAGGATCATGTATATAAAACTCAAATCAAAACATGTTGATGCTTAATATAATTTTGTGAAAGAAATGATTTAAGGAAAACATGTATTATTAAGCAAGCTCATACAAAAAATATGTTGATTAGTTGATAAAAGTTATAAATATTAAGAAATATTTTTGGTGCAAAAACTCAATAGACATGGTTGTCCTTAGTGATTGACACTACAAATGTGTAGTGCATCCAACAAATGAGAGATTGTCAGAAATATGTCATATGCTTTTCATATGGTATAGCCAACTAAGTCTATAAAGACTAATAATTGGAAAATGTGAAACATATTAATAAAAAATTGCACTCTGAGTTTATTTGGTGCATACATGAGTTTTCTACTTTTACATGTACATTCAAACATATTCTAAAATCACTTATAGATATGCCTACTGATATACACCCATAAATAAGAGTTTTATCATTATAGTATAAGCGATTAAATTTGTATGCAAACTTTTTCCTATACTAAATTTTTAACTCTAGAATTTTGCAAATAGAATACATCATTAAATCTAGAGGAAACATTCTTGACAAAAATATCAAAGCTTGAAATCATTTCAAAGTTGCACAGAGAAGAAAGTCGTTAGCATGAGAGAAGTTAAAGCTTGAGAACTTGTTTAAGAGCATTCAAGGATCTAAAGCCAAAAACTTCAAATGGAAACACATTTGAAGCAAGAATGTTTAATCAGAAATTATTGTTGAGACTGTGAGAATCTCAGCAAGTGCTCCTAGATCCGATTTGGGTCAGCCTCGACTCACAATCTTTACCGAATCTCACAACTGAGAGTAACTAATTTCAGCAGATTCATGAGTCTGAATGACTTTCAAGATTTTGCTGAGTCTGGCAACTGAGACTGGTAAATTTTAGCAGATTCCTAAACCTGGACTGTCAAGACTCAGACAGATCTGCAAATTACAAAGAGAACACCAATTCAATTTTATTTTCTTTCAAAATGGAGCTTTCTATAGGAAGGTTATCTATTTCTAGAGATTAGGATAAATAATGAAATTGAATGGGAAGTATTAGTTGTTGGTTTGGAAGTTGTAGCTTTTCAAAATGAGTAAAATTTGATCTGTGCAAGAAGATTATATGGATTTTGGTCGATAACTTCAAAAATGAATGAGGTAGAATTGAAGATTAAAAGATTATGTGATGACATTTTGAGAATTCAAACAAAACTTGAGAAGGCATGCTATCAGTATTGCAGGCAAATTTTGAACTCTACTACGGCAAATTATGGAATGGATCAAGCTCCTCAAATAGTTATTTAGAAGCATCACACGACCATTTAAGAAAGACTTAGGAAACATTTATGTTTAATGTCTTCTTAATCAACTAATCCAAGTCTCTATGAGATAGATCCTCTATTGGTGGAGGTTCATTTTAACGTTTTTCTTATGTTTATGGGCAAGGAAGGTGTAATCTAAAGAGGTGTTATGTCAATATGTGGGAACAAATTACAAATTTTGAGTCTTGTGAGAACAAATATAATCTAAAGGGTTGTATAGTTTCAATGGTTGATTGCACATAGGTAGATGGACTTGGTGCGGATAAGGTTTTAGGTTGTTGATCTCTCTTTAATTAGACAATTGGGCATTTTTTTTTTAAAAAGGGCTTATGAGAGAATTCAAATTTAAATGTTAAGTGTATGATAAGCACTTGACACCAGCTTCTCCTACTTTTACTAGGGGATGACAGGATTTGTTAAAGTCAAATTGGTAAAAGAGGGCTTAGGAATGGGTGGATTGCTTAGGTTGAGAGTAATAATATTCATGGGTTTTATATCCAAACAAATAGAAGCTTTGTCGCATATTGATCTATGGTTGTTGGTTTTTGTTTACACCTTTTCTCCTAGACAAATTTGATGACATGGTGTTGCCCATCATTATAAATATAAAGGGTGTCAACAAGGAAAAAAGGGAACTAAAATAGGAAGTCTCCTAAAAGGGAGCAATTTGTAGTGAAAGGTGAAGAGATGTTACAAGCAAATAATTGTGTATGGAAAGAGCTACACCTTATTTGAGCCTACTGCAACGATGTTATATAAAGGTCCTTTGAGACTAATGGTAACTCATTATAATTACACTAAAGATGCTCCTTTCTATGAGAGGAGTCAAGCCACTTTGAAAGATCAATGATTGAGACTAGTCCGCAAACACAAAATATATTGGTCAAACACAAGTTGTCTCAAATATATATCTTTAGATGTATGTTCTTCTATGGATGTCGTCTCTGATATACAATTATAATGATCTCACCAGTGGTTGCGACATCAACCTTCTAGGCTCTATACACGAGCGATTCCACAAAGAGAAAATATAAGTAATAATATCAAATCTTCTTTAATTATCAATGGAGTGCATGCGAACTTTATTTTATATCTGGGCATTATCAAATGGATGTGACTCTTGGACATCCAAGGGACACATCTTCTTCTCAAGTTATAACTGATCACTTCCTAACATCACTGACTCATTAATTAAATATAATTGCTGATTATTTAATTATACAAGATGTTCCTTGGGAGACGAATATATTAATTTGCAATATTAGCACAGTGGTCTTCTTATTACCATCGCTCTTGGCAACCATGTTGTCGTCGAAGGATGAATGGCTATCATATTACCTACGCTTGAGTTGGCCTAGTGTACGCATGAGTTGGCCTAGTGGTGGAGAACTTGTACTCTTGAAAGAGAGGCCACAAGTTCAAATCCCACAAGGGGGTAGGGTGTATATGCCTCCTTTGTAGCGCAATTAGGTGCCTTCCACAAGGAGTACGAGGTAGTCCCATATCACTAGACCCAAAAATATATAGCTAGTGTCGTGGACTATAAAAATAAGACATAGACCCTTTATGTGCCTGTCTTATTCAACACATGTCATGTTTATGGGCAAATACGCAAATACTTCCACCGTAGCCAACGTTTGGAAACATACTAATTGTGATTATCGAACTATATTTTCCATTCATTGATATTGTCAAATATGGGATCGGTTTGGGTGTATAATATATACATCGATAACTTTCCATGCTAAATTTCGTTACATAATATGGTATCCAATCGAGCTTCTATGTATATATATACATATATATGTATATATATACATATATATATATATATATATACATATATATGTATATATATACATATATATATATACATATATACATATATACATATACATACATATATATATATACATACATATATGTATATATGTATATATATATATATATATATATGTATATATATATATGTATATATCTATATATATATATATATATATATATATATATATATATATATGTATATATATATATATATCTATGTATATGTATATATGTATGTATATATATATATATATCTATGTATATATATATATGTATGTATATGTATATATATATATATATATATGTATATATATATATATATATATGTATATATATGTATATATATATATATATATATGTATATATATATATATATATGTATATATATATATATATATATATGTATATGTATATATATATATATATATATGTTTGAATTCTCATCTCTTTGTGTATGCACATTATCAAAGATTTCTACTTGCTATCCATTTCCTGACTTAATCGATATTCAAGTTGTCGACGATGAAGGTTGTCCATCATATAATACATGTTGTTCGTCTTTGGGGACATAGGCTTTGTATTACGTAACACATTTTGTCTTATTTATGTGCGCTGAATCATTTTCCCAACCCATATCCCATGATCGACTATGTGTATGAATATGAGCCTTTCTCATACATTGAATCTTGTCATTGTTTGTCTCTTCTCCTTTGCTTCAATAGTCCTTGTTAATTCAAACGGTGGATTGTACCAACTGTCAATAAACATTGAATAAGTTTCAATCTTTAATTAAAACTTATTAAATCATAAATCTATTCAAAGTCCCAGTTTGGAGACATTGGTGAACCACATTTACCCTAGTTGAAATGTTATATCATGTATTACACTATAGGCATTCTCCTTTAAGAGGGATTGAATTGAGTTCCTAAATCAATAGCTAATGTGTTGAATTGAGTTCCTAAATCAAGAACATGAAAACAATCTTGATTATTCCTAAATTAAAGTTAAGGTCGTGCTCATTACCACCTCATTTGTCATGATGCCTTCTACTTCATCAAAGACATATCCTTCTACATGATGGATGCCACCACAACTTTTATGTCTATGTTATCAACATCCTTTTCCTATGTCAAATCATCAAGCTTGTGCTCTTATATTTCCTCTTTATTCTTATGGTTTTTTGGGCATTTGCATCATATGATCAACTCCTAGTCAAACAAACAACAAGAGTATAGAGAAACAAATTATTTATCAATGCTTTAGCACCAAACTCTTCTCAAGCATGTGAAATTGACAAAATCCATTTTGTGCATAGCCTACAATCATGACATTCAATAAGACCATAATTCTTTAACATAGTTATAAAACTCTTCATCATGAACACTCTAAAGAATCATAACCTACCACCTATCCATGTGAAGTTTAATTGAGCAATTCATGTCATTTGCTTTACAACCCAACAATTGACCTTTTGAACCCATCACACACTAAAGTGTGATTACTAGTGGTAATTAATTTTAGAGGGCATTTGGTAATCTTTACTAAGCCTATCATTTTGATTCTTTGTGCAAACTCAATTTATAAGGCACATAAACAAAATGAAGTGTTTTAGGATGTCAATTTCCTATAGCTAATCATTTATATTCCTATACTCTAAGAGGGTATTGGTGAATGTAATAGCTACATACAAGTAGAGGAGGCTACTAAGGGAGGAGAGATTGGTTCTCTAACGTGAAGTCTTCTAGTTCTACTTCTAAGAACCTTTTCCTTTGATTTTTGGCCTTGGAGGAGAATTCTAGTTGGAGCTAGGGATTCATATCGTATGGTTCAATACTATTAGCTTTTTTCTAACCATTTTACTGTTCTCCCACTGCTTAATGTTGTAAGAGCTCAACATGTTGCTAGTTCAAGGTAGGAATATTGGTTAACGTCAATGTTATCTAGGATGACAAGACATTCTTTCTGAACATATTTTAAATCCTCTTTGTTTTTATTATTATTATGTTATTTTGTTTTGGATTTAGAAACTATACCTTTACATATTTTTCCATTTTCTGCACTAAGAGCCCTGTAAATACCCTCAACTATGTTACAGAAAATAATAATTAAATAACACAATTGTACGGCAATATTGTGGATTGTTCACATGTAGCATCAACGAAAATCTTCGAAGATAAGAAAGTTAAAAACATTATCATGGTCCTCTACCCAACGTTTCTATAGAAAGTGAGAACAACTAGTCACTCCGATGATTGAAGTTGCCCAAAGATGTTAGGAGGGTGCGGAGTATTGAGTATGGACTGGTGAAGTTTACAGCATTGAAATGAGATGTCTTGTTTTTAGTGAGGTTTAAACATATTAAGATATGAAAACCTGAGGTTCTAAATGTTGAAAAATGATGTGTATTGCTATGAGGCGATGCAATTTAAAATTACCAGGTTGTATAGAATCAAGATAAAGAAAAGTGAGGCTAAGAGCATTTGAAAATCGGGTGTATTATTTTCAAGATTGTGAATTGCTGAGTTATGAGAAAACAAGATTAAGTAATAAAAGCAACGTGCGTTGGAAATGAAATTACCTATTCGGATATCAGAATAGGGGAGGTTTAGATTCAAGCTTTCACCATCTATGTCCAATACATTGAACATGGAATACGGCAAAAATTATTAACCACATGATATCCGTGGAGACTTGGCAAAGAGAAAATTGCACAAGGTTAAAATATATAGACAACTCTCTCTGGAATGTCTAGATTCCATCTTCGAACATTCAAACCTGGTGTTGGCTTCTTATATAGCCGATGAGATAGACTTTCCTTTCATAAAAGTAAATTTGGGTTTACTTCTTGGTGAGATATACAGTCATGGTGAGAATGTTGGCCCTTTATGAAGCAGTCACTTTTATTTGCCAGTAACTACCAATGTATAGCTGAAACATAAATAAGTTTGATCCCAAAATTCTTTTAAGGTATGGTTAAGCTGAATCATTGTCTAGTAAATGCTACTGCATAGTACCTTAAAATTTATATAACAGAAATATGCAAAAGGCTGCTGTAATAAATTATCTTCAAGCAACAGAAAAGAACAACAAATGCTATGGAATGCCTTTTACTCCATCTCTGTCAATCACAAAATCACATGAAATGCTAGGTAGATGAGGAGCAAAAACCACGTGCATTTTCCGCCTTAGTCTTGTGTTCCCAAAGATGTTGTATGCATCCATTGCAGTGTCAGAACTGTTGCCCGTCAAAGTCCTATTAAAACTATTACAAGAGGAATCCAGGGAATATGTGGACTCTTCCATGCGAGATAAAAAGAGTCTAGTATTAATACAATGTGCCCAAGATAAACCTAGAGCTGGAAGTACCCTGCGAGCTGAGGAAACAAGACAATCAAAATTCCCAAGCTGGAGATTATTCATCGAACCTTTGGACCCCTCAGAATCAATAAAGTCCACAACTTGATTAGTAACAACCACTGCAATGTTAAATTTCTGCGCATAATATTTTAATTTGCTTGAAAGCTGAAAGAAAAGGCTGGCTCTCTTTACCATGTCATTTGCAGAGTTGTCAAAGTCTGATCTAAATAGAGCTGCAACCGAATCTATGATTATCAATCTCACAGGCATGCCAAGGGGTCTTGATAACAGGACTTCAGTCTGGTCTAAGAAATGCAACAACTCTTCTATTGTGTGAACACCCTGAACAAATATATCATCGCAAGGGTCTGACTTTAGCATGCCAGAATCACTGTCATTTCTGTTAAAGGTTACATCAGTAGGTTTAGGGACATGTGTTTTTGAAATGGAATCCAAGGCCCGCCATTCGGTACTATCGATTGCTCCCCAGAATTCGATATCTTGATCACGTTCCAAGTTGTTGTGACAACGGATTCTCTTCTCATTTGCCCCTGCATTGTGTGATTGGTCATCTTTTCTCTTACCCAAACTCTGTTGGCTTGAACATTTAGCTTCATAATTAATTGAATCCGTGGTCGTTGTGATGCTTCTCTTTGACTGGACCAATCCGCAATTCAAGGGAAGCTGACCTAACTCGAACTCAGCCTTCACATTATGCACCTCAGACTGAGATCCAAAAGCCCGATTGATTGGAAACTGAGCCCCTATGTGAGAGCCAGCATAGTCATTCATCCAAGGTCGATCTGGTTCTGCTATATGAGCTCCACAGAGCTGACCGATCGAAGAATGATCTAACTTGGGTTGACCTCCATTAATTGGAAGTTGAGCCCTGTCATTATCCAAACGGGCATAAGCTGGAACCAAGTGTCTGATTAGGCAATCATCCAACTTAGACTGTAATCCATTAGGCTGAGGATCAATATAATGATTGATTGGAACATCAGATTGAACTCCATTATAGCAATCGGCCTGAAGCTGGACCAATTCAGACTGACAACCAAAAGGACCTATTATGGGCCCATCTCCATATGACTGATCAGCCACAATCAATCCATTAATAGGATTGATTCCAAATTCATTCTGAGCCCCATTGTATTCTAACTGGGGTTCAGCGCAGCTAAATTGATTGCACATATATTGACTTCTCTTCAAACAATTTTTCTGTGGTGAATCCATCTCAGGTTGACATGCGTCATATTGATGATAGTGATACAACTCAGACTGAATTCCTTTTGATTGGCTGCACAGAACCAAAGAAAATTAAGAGACGGCTTTTCTTTTGAAAACATAGAATAGTAGTTGACATATATTTTCATCATGAAAGCACAAAAATATGTAAAATACAGGATATCTAAAGATAAATAGTAAACCACAAATCCAATTTTTTATTAAAATCATTGCTCATATATTTTTTTAAAAATTGTAAAACAGATCAACCAATTTATTGAAGGGCACTCAATTATATTGAGAGGAGGGGAGGAAGTAAATCAGTATAACAACAAACCTTTCCTTTTCAAAACTTTAGTTAATCACAATAAAAATACTTACATAAAAACTTAAACATCAACAGCAGAAACACAAATGCAACATCTAGCAATTAGGAACACAACAACACATAATTTATGTGGAAACCCTTGCAAAAGAAAACCACAGCAAAATATTGCTTATATTAGAAACTTCTTACAATCTTCATGGGCACCATCCCAGAGGAGACATCAATCCCCTTTACATGTGTACTATCTTAAAATGGATGCACTCATTATTTAAGACCTTTTAGCTCCCGTCCCTTTACCGACTTTATGGACCATGGATGGATTCGTGCACGCCCCCCTTCTTCTCATGTTCTGTCACATTTTTACCCTTTTCAACTATGCGGTCTCTGAGACCCCAGGGTTAGCTCCTTGTGGGCCAACCCTGGAATAGGTAGACCCATTCAACCAGTTCTGGAATAGGTCGACATGTTTCGGAATAGGTCAACCAAGTCGACCTGATCCTGGGGGATTTTAAATCCTGGGGCCGGTGCAATCTCAGGGAATTAAATTGCAAACTAGGGTGCCCCCGTCGACTTGCTTTGTTTTCCCACCCAAAAACTAATATAAAAGGAAGCCTAGGCACCTCATTTTGAAGGGGACTTTTCACTATAGCAATCACACGTGCAAGCTCAAATATTCAAGCATTCAAGTTAGCAGATTTCCTAAGGCGTTTCAAGCATTCATCAAAGATTCAAGGATCCTTTGTGAGCATTTCCTCTTCAAGATCTAGCACTTTGTTGGCCATCAAGGGAGGAGATTTACATTGAGGCATTCATCATCTACTTCATTGATGCACATTTACATCCATGGCTCCATGATGTGATTTTGGTAGATCTATTGCATTTGTGGAGATTTCCTACATCTGTTATTGCAAATTCAACATCTACAACATACAAGCATTACAAAATCCTTATTGACAAGGGTTTCTACAAGCAAGGTGAATACTTACATTTGTCTTGTTTCCTTTATATATTTACATTTCAATTTCAAAGTTGATTCCTCAATCTAGGGATTGACCAAGGCAAGCCCTCATCCACCCAAGCCCAAAAACAAGCTTTTTTGTGTGTAGGAACAGGATATCAAAATTAGAACCACAAATCTGAAAACTACTTCCCAAGACATTTCCAAAGAAGTTGGGTCGACTTCGCTATAGTATCCCAGGAACACCACCTAGTCGACCTGTTCCAAAACACGGTGATCTGGTCGACATGTTCCTGGAGGTCTGGGAAAAACAACATTTTCTGGGTTTTTTGTCGTGATCACGAATCCACAGTTGAAAGTTCTGTCACAGGTTCAGATCAGTAATTTTCAGAGAAAAAAGACACATTCCTCTACACATTTCAAGGTGAGTACTTTATCATTCATTTCATTTCTTAATCTACACCTATTTTCACATCTTAATTGGGCTGATTGCTTACATTTAGCATCTAGATCTATCTTACTTTCCTCACTAAATCAATTGGTTCAATTGCACTTTTACATTTACACATCCTTAATCAAATCCTACATTGCATGAAAGAGGACTTGCTTGTGTATTTTTTTAATATAATTTGGGTTTAGCATTGGCATCTCTTTATCTCCTTGGATTTTGCTAATCTAACTTGGGTTATATTGAGAGTTATGTTTGGAAGCCCCTCTTTCTCTTGTATTTTGAATGTTAGTGTGGAAATGGTTAGTTAATGAATTCATCTCACATAGTTTATATTGTTAAATTCATAGCACCCATTTTCCCCCTAAACAACATGATTCATAGGCACCAACCCACTGGAGACAACAATCCCCACAAGTGAGCACTAACCCAGCAAGGGACACCAATCTCTTTGGATATGAGGCACCAACCTCAACAAGAGTGATGTGATGAGTACATGATTTACTTCTTGAATCAAACCCAACTCTCCTCCACTAATCTGCTTGAAAATGCTTCTTTATATCTGCTTATAATCATCAATAATTTCTGCTCATAGGTCTGCAATAATCCACCTTAAAATCTGCTCATATATGCACCTTAGATATGCTCTGAGATCTGCTTAAAAACTGTTCTTAAAGAAAATGATATTCAAAGAATTTTTATTCAATAAACTCCAAGTGATCTTCCTTTTATACATGTAAATGTACCCCTTCACCCAACAGTTACCTCTCTTCATGCTGGTCAGCCAAGGCAGCAAACATATTTTTTTATTTAATTTTTATTTGCCTCCCAAAGTAGGCACTCATCTCCATGAGATCAGCCAAGCAAAAGATTTATTTTAATTTATTTGTCTACTAAGTTAGTGCGCACCTCTCAAGGGGGTGGTCCCTCTTGAAATAATATTGAAATGCATTTTTTAATTCCCATAAATTGGTAGCTTTAAGAGAGGGGGCAGCCGCATCAATAAAAAATATTTTGCAATTTTGAACTCAACATTAAATATGCAATTTATCTCCTCTTTGCTTGATGACATCTCAATCAGAGTGCCATAAATTTGGCACAAGCTAACCTCCATCAAATATGCCACAAATTGTTCTTTGAAATCAATAACAATCATCCAACAATCTCCCCATTTGTCGTTGATGGCAACTGTATAAAGAAATAATCTTGGAATGCGACAAAACTTCTCATCCTGACCAAATGCTCCCCCTTACTCTACTCCTCCCCCTTTGACACCAATGACAAAGGCTTTTTGGGGTCAAAAGAAGACAATGAATAGCTCCCCCCAAACACACGTTCCTTCTCAAAAACTTAGCGACTGGATGAGAGTGATATCACTCCCAGTTTCTCCCTTAGATATTCAGAAGTCTTTTTTGGGAGAGACTTTGTGAAGATGTTTGTGATCTATTCCCTTTTAGCAATATATTTCAACTTTATTTATTGATTGGCCCGCTGCTCCCTTGAGAAGTGATACTTAATGGGAATATGCTTTGTTTTGGAGTGCATGACTGGATTCTTTGAGATGTTGATTGTACTTGTATTGTCACAAAATATAGATATAGGATGATTATATTCTACTTTGATGTCTTTCAATGTTTGCTTGATTCACAAAACTGCAACAAGTTGTTGCTGCAATATATCTCACCTTTGTTGATTAAGAAATTGATGCTTGTTTCTTTCTAAACCAAGAGACAAGATTATCTCCTCGAAAGAGTGCACCGCCGCTTGTGCTCTTTCTATCATCAACACTATTGGTCCAATCTGTATCTATATATGTTGAAGGTGAAATCTTCACCTCATGGATACCATAAGTCAAAATCCAATGTGCCTTACAAATATTTGAATATTCTTTTTACTGCTTGCACATGAGTTTCTCTTTAAGTTCAGCCTAAAACCTTGCTACCATACCAACTACTTGCGTAATGTTAGGCCTTGAAATTGTCACATACAATAGGCTTCCAATCATCAACCTATAGTGTTTGATTTGCCTTGGATGATTCATCATCCTTAATTTGCATCCTGTTACCATGGGTGTGCTAATAGGATTATAGTCCTCCATTAAAAACTTCTTCAAAATTTTCTTAATATAATTGGTTTGAGAAATGAAAATCCCTTTATCTGATTGAAATTTGTAGCCCAAGGAAGAAAGATAACTCATTAAGCATATACAATTTGAAATCTTTTTGCATCTCCTTAGTAAAATCTCGACACATATTATCACTACTTCCCTTGAATATAATATCACCCACATACACAACAACTATCAATTGATATTCACCAACAATTTTGACATAAAGGTTGCTATCTACATCTCCTTTATTGAATCCTTGTTGTAGGTATTTCTGCGACCTTGCCTACCATGCTCTAGGAGTTTGTTTTAGTCTATCGAGTGCTTTCTTTGACTTGCATATATAACTGTTGTTTTCTAATGACAATAAGAAACCTACTAGTTGTTTCATGTAAGCCTCTTCCTCTAGATTGTCACTAAAGAAAGCGGACTTCACATCCATTAGGTAGACCTTGAAATTCTTGAAGTTGGCAAGAGCTAAAAACATCCTTATCACCTCCCTATGAGTAACAAGGACAAAAGTTTCTTCGATATCAATTCCTTTAACTTGAGCATACCCCTTACAAACTAATCTTGCCTTGTTTCCAAAAATTGTCCATCCTCATTTACCTTGTTTTTGAATACCCACTTGGTGCCAATCACATTCTTATCCTTGGGACTTGAGACCCCCAAGTTCGAATCTTCTTGATTTGATCCAATTCCTCTTCCATAGCCTTTATCCAATGCTTGTCCTTGTTTCCATGAAGTCCTATGGTTCTATTTTGGAGAGGAAGCACAAATTTGCATGCTCTAATGTGCTAGTAAATCTACTCCTTGTCTAAATCTTTGTGTCTTTGTCCTCGATGATCAAGTCTTTTGGATGGTTCTTTTGGACAACTCTAATGGGGTCTTGAATGGTGTGCTATTGATGATGTTGTTGGATCCTTTTACTCAATTGTCTCTTAGTTTCTTCCTTTGTTTCCTCTTCTTTGCAAACTTCCTCATTTCGAGGAACATCTTCTTGAACTTCCTCTTCATAATGTCTTCATCTACTTTCACATTTGCACTTTCAACAACCTTGTGCAACCTATTATTGAAGCTTTTGTATGCTTTACTTCTTGTGGGGTAGCCTAGGAATATTCCTTCATCACCTCTAGAATCAAACTTTCCTAGATCTTCATCACTCCTGAAATGTGTGCTTCCTAACACTTTGAAATAATTCACTGTTGCAGACCTTCCTTTCCATTACTCATATGGCATTCAGCTCTTATTTACTCTAATTTGTGCAGAATTCAAAATACATTGTCATATAAACCGCATCTCTCCAAAAAGTGTTAACTTTGTTGTGAAGGTTATGCAGCTAAAAATTCTCTTCTTATCTCATGTTGTTCACAGAAGTCTTCAAATTCATTAGAGGTCAATTCACGATTTGTGTTGACAGCCATTTTTTGCTTGTGATGCTACCAAGTAATGAGATGTATCTCAAGAACGGATAATAATGACAGATGCCATGCATCTGCATGATTGCAAGGAGTCGATGACTAGGTTGGAGGTTCTTGCAAAGGAAAGGAATGTCATGAAGTCGCTCTTCCGCTGGATTAAAGGGCACACATGTTTGAGGTCAGTGAAGCCGTGTGATTCATACACATGCCCATGCAGACTGAACTCGCAGCTTTGCAAGTCGAAGATGCATTTTGAAAAAATAGGTTGCGAACTTGCAGTAAACCTTAACGAGTAACATAAAATGGTTTTCGCAACTTTGCAACGATTAAGGGAAGCACTCCTATTTGCTTGCGAAGATGCGCAGGCATGTGACACCTGTCTGGGAATGTCAGGAATTTAAAGAATGTTGGTTTGATCCCATGGCCAAACAATGACATGCACATTTGGTATAGGGTTCAACGAATAACTTTATGACATGTGGAGCTTAGTTGGGTGACTTTTGTTGATATGTATGAGTCAAAGTTTTTCGACTACGCAATGCCCGCTGACTTAGGATGGATAAAAAAGGAATAGTGAAGATGGAAAGTCATTGGAATGCCCCAAATTCTCTTTTGGAAATAATAAAACGAAAAAGGAATTGGTTTTGGACAGAGATTTTTGCAACTTTGCACTAAGAAACACATCAAGAATAACTCAAGGAGTTGAAAAAGTAAGTGTGGAATGGATGTCGCAAACATGGAATGGACATTTTAATCAATTAAGTTATGAAGGAATAGAGTAAAAGTTAGGGAGACATATAGAGGGGTGAGAAAATTGGAATTTTGATAATCATAAAGAATCACCATTCACGCTTGAAAGGAATGAAGTTTGGATAGGAAGCGGCAAAGAAATACGTATGGCAGGGATTGCATGATTTATTGGACACCCTTAATAGCCACCTAGAACTTGAGGAAGAAACACAAGAAATAGGTAAAGTGGTGCACATAATCCCTTGGCAGGGAAAATGCTATAACAAAAACAATCCAAAAACTAATCTCAGACCCACCATTCCATGTGTCTCATCGAAGTGTGCCTAAAACCTTTTTTTTTAAAAGAAAGAAAACAAAAGCAAAAATTGGCGCATATGAGCTCATGGCAAGGATAAGGTAATAACATGGATAAAATCCTAAAACTTGTCCAAGGTCCGCCATTCCATGCACCACCTCTGAGTCTGCCTCAGATAAAACAAAAAAAATGTAAGAAGCAAATGAAAGTGGGATATCCTTAGTGGCACAGATTTCCTTGTCTTTTGGACAAAATCCAAAGTTGTCTCTAATGTCAACCCTCCTCCAAAAAAGCAAAAAGCCCATTGATTTCCTATAAATACAAGTGCCTCTCTTTCATTTCAAACATGTTATTTTGTTCTCTCAAGAGCTGGGCAAAAATCCAAGGAAGAATAGGTCAATTGAAGGCAGAAAAATCTGAAAATTGTGTTGATTGTGAAGAATTCATAGCAGGTATAAAGGATTCCTTTTGTGATTTCATGACAGTACTTGATTCTTGCTTTGATTTCTGGTCTATGAGATGCAAAGAAGATCAAAGAAAAGAAAGAAATTGAAACCCTAGGTGGAGATTTTCATTTGTAGCCAGCTATGAAATGGATGAGGTTTTTCTTTGAAAATCGGTGTGAAATGATCAAGGATGGCCTAGAAATCTGAAAGCGATCAAGTTTAAGGAGATCTAATTTTTAGGAGTGGATGTTCTACATCATAGAGATGGTTTGTTTTGGAGAGGAGAAGATAGACTAGGCTCAAATTATAAGTGACATCATTCATACTAAGTTTATCAATTTGGAGACCACGAGGTCATTCACCATTTCTTCTTATGTGATGTAAATGTTGGCTAAGCAGAACAAGTATAGAGGATTGATGTGTCTCGAACCGGAAGGCCATGGTGAGGACCAGTTCAAGGTATAGGATGCCTATCCCCAGCTGCACTTTCATCATAAGATACAATTCAAAAGGGTCAATGACACCTTCACGATGTTTATACTTTATAGTCTGGACTTTACAAGGTGGGACAGAGCAAAGGTTATCCAAAAAGGCAATGGAGACAGTCAAGTAGTGTGGCTCTTGGTTCATTCCGTTTCCCACTTTCACATACTTAAGAGTATCATGTTCTAGAGGCCCAACTTACCAATTGCCAAAGCATCCCAATGATTAGCTGATCTTACTAGAACTATGGCAGCAGTTGTATACATTAGAAAAATCAATAAAGAAGAGGAAGAAGCATGGGATACAATATCCAATAACCATTGGGACTAGAGACGAAGTTTTCTTTACCACTCAATGTGCAGAATTCTCAAAGATTGAACTATGCTTCTATGGGTTCGATATGCACTCAATTCGACACAATTATGACCCATTACAAAAAGCAAGGGTGGTGTTTGGTAAGGAATTCCAGCAAAAGTATGAGCTAGAGGACTATTGGGCGAACTGTGTTGATTATGAGGTCAGAGATGCTCATATTCAAGGATGAATGTTAAACAAATCAAGTTATATGGCCTGTTTCAAGTTCCCGATCAAGTACAGGATGATGGAGATTGCATACAGCATCAGGATTATGATAGGAAAAGAATAAAAAGTTGTGTGCTGCGGATTGGTCTCAAGAAGTTTTCACAGATTTAGAAATTATATCTTGGCCTGTGTTAGACTATAAAGGGAGATGGCTGGAATGTCAAGAATACAGGTTGACAAGGGATGGTGTCAAATTTACATATGATTTCATGGGAGACTTGGAATCCCAGTCATCAGACGAAGAACAAAATAGGAAAAGAATTGGAGTTCCTCAACCGACAGAACAAAGAAAAGAAGTGGTGAAAGAGAAGAAAAAGATAGCAGCAAAAAGGCATCCAATAGAAAAGCCGAGGAAATCCAAAGATTCAAGGACTAGATCTTTTGCAGTCATTTTGGAAGATAATACTATTGTTGATCAGGATACGGTGCCCCTTCCTCTAATTTCACTCACCTCCACCTCTACCAAACTCCCAATTGTAGTCACTGAATCATCACATGCAGCCACTGAACCTACACTTCCCATCATTCCCAAGCATATTCCTTCATCCACTTCACTACCCAAATCAGCCATGGGCATCGCCACTGCATGCACCATTGTTCCTACAGAGGTAGAAGTGATCGTTACCTCTGGAGATTCATTGGAGAATAAGACCCTATTCTGAGAATCGCAGCACCAAGGCATATCAAAGGAAGACTCCTCCCCAAGATTTGAATCCATTCCCACAACTCGATGCACTAGAGAAACTGATGCAAGACATTCCAAAAGAGCCAAAGTATAACATAAGAAATAAGAATCACTAGTTCAAATGAGTAAACTAATGATCCTATGCCTATTTCTTATATTGCATTGGAAGGAAGATGACTCGCTAGGATCAAGAAGGCTTAAACACAGAGTGGGTGTAATGATCCTTTGCTGTAATTGAGATCGATTGTGCAAATGTGATTGAGCAACACAAGATTGGAGTCTAGAAAACAGGAAAAGAGAGTTTTCTACATGCATAAGATCATTGAGAACTGGCAGATCAATTTTGGAACTAGATCTGGCAATCAAAGACTGTGACTCACTTGTAGTCCAAATTTGAAGCAGAATCAGGGGGACAATGGCAACTTTCAACATGTTCTCAGGACTAGGTCGACTGGGTCAGCATGTTCCCTGCACTTTCTAATGATTTCAATTGCAAAATGTAGACAAGGTCTAGAATTTTCCAGATCTGATCCCAGTACTGGTGCCACCTATTCTTGCACACAAAAAAGGGAGGAAATGTCATGTAGAGAGGGGTTTGCCTCAATCAAACCTCAGTTGAGGAATCAACCTTGAAGTTGAAATGAAATATGTTTGAAAGGAAAGTGTGCTGATGTAAAGTAGAAGCTAGATCTGAAACATGAATTACCTTATACCTTGATGGTGCATTACTTCTGTGGATGTAATCGCAAGTGTTAATGCAATAGCCTTGACTCCACACAAAAACCTAAAAGGAAAATATGAAAAGACATGCCTTGCACAATGAATAGTGTAGTTTGCCACAAAGCTTGATGGAGAGGAGGAGGATGACTTGAAGACTTGACTATTTGGATGCTTAAATGCTTGTAAAATTGTAAATGAATACTTCTACAAAGATCTTCTTCCTTGATGGTGGACTCCTTTACTTGGCCTTCAATGAGGGAAAGAAGCTTGATCCATGAAGAAGATTGACATTGAAAATGCCTTAAATACTTGAGATTTTCCTTAGAATGCTCGAGATGCGAATTTGTAGGAGAGCTTGAATTCTTATGATGTGATGATCCAAATGATGAGAGGTAGGTTGCTTATATAGCCCTCGCAAATATTTCAGAGCACAAAACTCAAAGAGGGCCGACGGGAATTTGGATTTCCCGCTTAACAGTTGAGACCAACCTCCACTTCAAATTTCGGAGGGTTTATAGGGGAATAGACCGATTGGGTTGACCTATTCCTAGGAATGGGCCAACCAAGTCGGTGTATTCTCCTTAAAAAGCAATGAAATTTAATCTAGGGGTCCCAATTAAGGAGGAGATGTCGGCATGAAAAATGGAATCGAAGTTGGAGTACCAAAAATTAATGTGGGAGCCCATGCATGCTAAAATGGGGCCATGCTAAATGAAAATTACAGAGTGACGCAATTTTAGGATGGTACACAAATGAAGATAGAGAAGAAGAAATAAATAAAGTGCCTAAGGTAACACATGATGACACTTTAGTTGTCGTTCCTCCTCTAGAAATGGAAGACTATCTGGAGTTAGGATTAGGGCAGTAAGAAGATGAAGAAGAGCTAGACACTGAGGCACTTGCTTCTGTTGGAAAGGACAGCTAAAGAGGAACATCTAATTGAAGAACAGTAAGAGGAGGTAGAGAAGATAGAGAAGGTTGTTGGAGATTTAAACTCCAATCCTAGAACCTCCTCTCCTAGTCAGCCAACTATCCCTATTTGATTGCAAAGGAAAGTGACAAGAAAATCAGCTATAAGACCTCCATCATTGAGCTTAGAAGCTTTATTTTCTCAAACTGGTCAGCCTAAGGAGAAGAAGAAGGAAAGAGCATACTCCAAGATAAAAGATGTTGATCAAAACAGGATGACTCAAGTGGCCATTCCAAGAACAAAAAAGCTGAAGGGAGAAGTCATTGTTGCTGACTATGATGTGACAACCATTAATACAGGGCCTACCACTAAAGAGCAAGACATTGATGAATTCAGGGATAATATGGAGGCCATGATTAGAAGGTTGAAGAAGGAAGAAGCCAAAAATAAGTATAAGGCTCAAGCGGAAGGAGCAACAGCATACTTAAAACACCTATTGGACCCAATTCAACAAGCGGAAGGCACCTTCATGCCACATGTGGTACTCTTATAACAATCAGTTGAAGAACTTGAATCAATAAAGTCCATAACCAAAACTACTACTGAATGGTTGGACGAGCTGGTTAAAGGAGGTGATGTAGTGTGTGTACTTGTGATGAGACATACAGCATGTGAGGAGCATCTTCATGAATTCACATTAATAGAAACCCATATTAATGAATTTGATGATGCATCTGCACGGACACAGGATTACCTTGACACCTTGTTGATGATGGGAGAATCAAAACTGGAAGAGGAAGAGATCCTAGAACCTGGAAAGATGAAGAAAATAAGAGTGGTATCATATTGTGATCTTCAAGAAAGATATAATTGAGGAGATTCAGGACTTTGTTGAACATAAGCAATATGTCCTTCACTTTCAGGACGTATATTATGAGTCTCTCAAGGCTCTGGTTGGGGATAAAGTACAGAAAATAAAGAGTAGAAGATTATTGCACCAAAACCAGGCACCATTCTTGAAATAGATTTTGAGACAGGCGTCATCTAAATATGCAGTTATTGATAAGTACAATGAGAACAAGGAAAAATGGGATATTGAGTTCATGGAATTTGACAAGATTTTGGATACCTACCGATTTAGGCTTCAACTTATTCTTGACATTTCACATGATGAGTGGAGTTGGATATTGGAGAGATTCAAAGAATATGTGGAGAAGGAAAGAGCTGCAAGAAGAGACAATTGACCCACTTTTGACTTTCAAAAAATAGAATATTCTTCATTGTAAATTAACCTTTTTGGCAAATAAAAAAAATATTAGTGTCAAAAATAGTTATTAATTTTCCAGTTGTGACACCTTGGGAAGCATGTTATTTATGTCCTTTAGTGGGGGTAGGTACAACTATTACGTCTTCTATTGGCAGTAGGTAGGAATATATTATTTCAAAACCCTTGATGCTTCTAGAAGTTAAATCTTGGCCCTTGAAAGGATTTAGTCTTGGCCATTGATTCAAATTGTAAAAACTATTAAAGACCTATGCCTCTCCTCATATTGTAAGAAGGTTTTATGAATTATTGCTCTAATGTGTTGTGAGGTTTTCACACCATCGCCCCAAAGAATTTGGGGACCCCCTTTTTTTTGGCAGGCCTTGACAATTTTCCTTGATCCGGGTATTTGGATGCCTTAACGAATTTTTGGGCGATCCGGAGGTTTTGGAATGAAAATTTTACACCTTTGATGTTTTGAGGCGCCTGAGAGGGTATAGCTTGTTTTCACCTTGTGCGAAATATTGATTTTCTTAAACAATTGATTTTGTCTCCAAGCCAAATGAAATTCGATGAGAAAAATTTATTTTAATATCTGGCGGAATAAAATTGCAAATTTTGGACTTAGATGAATTTTTGAAAATTGATGAAATTGAAAAACTTGAATGTTTTCGAAATTTAATTGTGAAATTGAATTTTTTTGGGGAAAATCTTGTGGATTTCTGGTGGTGAAAATGGAAACTAAATGAAATTTGAATTAAATTGCCAATTAGAGATAATGAATTGCAAAAATAAAAAAAGATTAAATTGCCAATTAGAGATAATGAATTGCAAAAATAAAAAAAGATTAAATTGCCAAATGGAAATTAAATTGCAAAATGATTTTTTGGGTTGCAAAATAATAAAAATTAATTTTGGTTGTCATGATTAAATGCATTAAAATCATATTTTTGGGCTGAGTGTTTGTAATTTTAGAAATTTAATTTGGACCTCTTTGTGTGTTAAATTCAATGTATTTTAAGCTCTAAGAGGTGTGAAATTCAAGGCAAGTTATTGAGTCCACAATGGAGAAGGTTTAAAGCTATATTGGAGGCCTAAATAACCTTTTTTCAAAATTTCAATTTTAGGGCCTATGATAATTTCGGATTTGGCTAATTTAAACCCATTATTTTGCATTAAGCTGGGCCAATTTTAAATTAAAATTAAATCCTCTAGGGCTGTGCATTTTATTTCATTTAATTCATGTTTAATTTGGCAATTTTAATTTATTTTTTTCTCTCCTCCTACAAAATCGGCCCTGCTTTTTTGAGGCGAAAAATTGGTATATAATGAAGGCTCTCCCCTCCTCATTTCACTCATCATTTCTCATTTCTCTTGGCAGCAAATTTGAGGAGCAGCAAGAGCGAAATTGTTCAAGGAGGCAACGAATTTGCTAAAGGAAGAGTTGCAAAATCTGGAAGGAAGGCAGCAAATTTATTAAAGAGGGTGCTGCGAATTAGAAGAGGGCCAGACCTGCGATTTTTTTTTTAAGGAGGCTGCATGTTAAGCACTTGCGAAAATTCTAGGCAGGCTACTATTTGTTAGAGGGAGGCTGCAATTTTGTGCCCTAGTTGCTATCTTGGAGCTGTTTTTTTTTTAGAGAGGACTGCTGTTGGAAGGACAGACTTGCAAAAATCATTGGTAGGGGCTTCAAATCTGATCTTGTCAGCAAAATTTGAAATATTTCTTTTCTTCTTTGGATAAAGTTTGTTGGTTGTAAAGGAAGATTTTTCGATTTTAAGTAAAGGCTGGTTGATAAAGCATAATTCTTCCTTGTTCTTATTTGGTTCTTTCCTCCATTTCTTGCTTGCATCATCCATCCATCACTTCATCATCTCATCTAGGGCTTGAAGTTGGGAGATATAAGTGTAGTTTCCATTTAGGATTTGGAGAAAGGAGATATAAGTGATAGTCCCACCCCTAGGAACGAAGTTGGGAGATATAAGTGTAGTCCATCTCATAAGTTTTCGAAGAGGCAGAAATAAGTGGTAGTCCCATCCCTAGGCGGAGAGGCAGAGATAAGTGTAGTGTGATAGGCATTGGAGAGGCAGAAATATGCTAGTCCATCCCTAGGATTGGAGGGGCAGAGATAAGTGTAGTCCCACCTCACTGTAGAAAGAAGGGGCAGAAATAAGGGCTAGGATGGCGGATGTTAGTGCAAGCAAGAACCCAAAGGGAATGAATACCAAGAAAGCCAAGGAAGACATGATGCCCAAGACCACCTTCTTCTCAAAATTGAAGCGAGTTGGTGACACCAACATCGGTACAATGGACATAATACAGTTGAGAGATAGGTTGAAAAGGGGCCAAACCTCTATGGCAAAGAAGATCTACAAGTGTGGGATTGTGCAAGCTGTCACCTTCCCTCCTACCTTGCCTTGTCTGGAGTTAGTGATGGAGTGTGCATCTTGGCTAGATATTGTGACTAAGTCCATCATCTTTGATGAAGAAAAGCAGGTGTTGGCTAACATCAACGGGCAGGTGGTAGAGGAAGTGTTCAATATACCCCAACAGAAGGGCATGATAGTAACGTTGATGGATCAAGCCACCAAGTTCTTTCAAGACAGTCAGGATGCCTACCTTGCTCTACTAAAGCAGAATTGGTTACACGAAGGCAAGAAGGGAGTCACCAAGTCATCAAGGCTCACCAGGTCAGATTTCAAATCAGAGTATAGCGATCTTATTGTGCTTCTCAACCGAGTCATGGGCTCCGCTCAAGGTATGCAGTTTGAAACTTGGATGTACTATTTTATTGAAGGAATTGAAAATGGAAAAGGAAAATTTGATTGGGCTAGAATTATAAGTGAAAATTTAGAGTTGCAACTTAGGACAGTACAAAATCAAAAATAATTCTATATGGGGTCCTACCTTTTCTATTTAATTGCAAGACTGTATGAACATCTTGGGCTTAAGGCTAGGGGGTGATTGGCAATGGGCCCGGACAATGCTTGGTGCATGAGTGCTATCCACAACTTCATTTGCACAACACCAAGGACTACAAGATATTTTATGATGCCTTTGCCATGAGGACAGTAAGGGTATTGCAAGGAACACCTGCTTGGAGGCTCTCACCGAAAGCAGAGACAAAGGTCAAGAAGTATGGGAGTTGGTTCATCCAATTTTCGCAATTCACTTATATCAGAGTGGCTGGATGCACAACTTGTCCCAAGAGGCTTCCAAGGTACCCACCCGATAGGATAGTTTTGATGGAGTTGGCTAGGCAACTTGAGCAATATGACAAAATGATGAAGCTTAAAGGTGAGACAAGGGTTACCTTCTCACTCATGATAGGCAATGATAGTTGTCCCAATCCTGTCGCCTTTGGAGCTGCGGAGAAAGAGTTAGAACAATATCATCTAGGATGGTATAGGGCAAGGCAAGGATTTGATCCTAATGGTCTAATCAAGGCATCTCATGGGGATCCATTCAAGCATATTCCTACTTTGGAAGATTTTTGGGGCCAATGCACAGGATGACTTTCATGTGAGGAAGTTGGCTTTCTCAAGGTTATCGGTGGGCATGATGAGGGCAATTAGATGGAGAAATCTTGATATTCCGGACCAACTAGAAGAGGATGAAGATGTGCTAAGGGAAGATTACAATATAGTAGAGGGAACGGAGTTGGATCCAGTGGATTGGGATGATCATCAGGATCTTTCCTTGGATTGCAGTAACAAGAACAGTTGAGCTACACACTGAGTGGTGGTACAATAGGAAGTTTAGGCAATTACAAAGTCGAAGGGTACACCTTACCTATGAGAAGATGAAACCAGAGGAGGAGATTCCAGCGGAGTCAGTCGGATGGCAAGGTGGGGGGAGTAGCCAGCAGCAAGCAGTTAAGGGTAAGAAGAGAAGTTTGGAGGTTGAAAAGGATAAAGAACATCAAGAGCCTCCAGCAAAGAAACAGAGTAAAGTGCCATCAAGAGAGAGCATAGTTGAGGCTAGGAGCCAAGAGGTTGGTACAAGTGAGCAAAGGGCAGTGGTAGAGGTGAGCTCTGGTTCAGAATCAAGTGGTTATAGTAACAATACAGGGTACTCTCCTCTTTCAAAGAACCAAGTTAAGGAAGATATATCAATCACTAGTGATGAAGGTGATAAGCCAATTGATATCGAGGCTCTATCAATTGAGGAAGGAAGCCAAGCGCCCAAGGCCGTTGGTGATGCTGTGCTAGTCGAACCGAATCCAGATTTGGGGAGATGCATTGCACCACTGTGGTTGAGACAGATGCTTATGCCAAGGGGCAAGGTTGTGGCCATCCGAATAGTTGAGGATATTCAAGGGTTAGTGGAAAAGGAAGATGATGTCGGACAAAAACAAATTGCAAGAACAGTGGCAAAGGTAATCAGGAATGATGAGGATGGTCACCGAAAGGTTCAGATTGTGGTGCCAAAGGTTAGCAAGGCAGTAAACGAGATTGTGGCCCAGGATTATGAGATAGTAGAGCATGACATGGGAAGAATCACAGATGACATGGGGTGTTTGGAGGTTCAGGAAGGCATAGCTTCAATTAGAGAAAGGTTGAGAAAGGCAAACGAAAGGATTGTGGAGTTGGAAAACGAAAACAAGTATTGGAGAGATAGCTATCATGGAGTGTGTCAACCTATCCAATAGTTGCATCAAGCAGCCCTTCCACAAAATAGTGGGAGCAATCTGAAAGAGATATTAGTTCGAGAGCAAGAAACTAAAAATTGGATCAGTGATACAATTCAAGAAGGGCGAAAGTTCTTGCCTGCCTTTATCTTGACATTCAGGTCATTTGTGTCTCTTAGGGACAAATTCAGAGCATTTGAAGGGGAATGGAAGGATTTCCTTCCAATCTGTGACTTAGCCATTCCCAAACTACAAGCGGCCATAAAGTTATTAGAGGGATCTTTTTTACTCAAAGAGATACAAGATGAGATTGCACAATACAGTCCAAGCATCGACACTTCCATTTCAAACATGTTGAACGATGCGAGGATTGCACTTGATTTTAAAGAAATCAAAGAGGAGAATTTTAATGAGACAAAGTTTGGATTGAGATTGGATGAGTTGGGGAAGGTTGCCACCAAGCAGAAACAATTGGGCATCCTTGCCTCTCTCAGGGCCCTTATTGAGTTTGCAAGGGATGATGAAAAGGAGAGTGAGAAGACACTGCAAGCAGCAAAGAACATGATGGACACAGCTGAGCTCAAGATGAGGCATACACCTTGCCCTCCCATGGAGGAAGTCAACACCATGTTAGCCAAATTCATTGCTTATGCTAAAAAGATGAAAGAAAAGGATAGAATTGTATTAGAAGATCATTTGATGTAAGCCCAAGTGGCAAATTCTCCTTTCTTCTTGGGTAGGGTAGGTGTCTGATTTTGATTGGCTACCATTTTGGTGCCTTCTCATTGATTGCCACTTTTCTTTTTTTTCATTGGTCCATTGATGAGGTGGCGTCTTCTCATTGGCCGATGGGGTGGCAACCCTAATTAGGGTTTCTGGGATTTAATCTGGATCGTTGATTTTGCCTCTTAATCTCTGTTGTTGGTTGTAATTTTGAGCCTATATATAAGGCCATGTACTCTCATTTGTAAAGGGTTGAAGAAAATTGTTGTTAATATAATACCAAAATTGCTTCTCTTGTCATTGTTGTGTCTTGCATGGTGATTAAGAACACTTGGTGTTATTGCATGGTTTCTACTTCCAATAGTTAAAGTTAGATTTCATTGAGTTGTTAAAGTAGATTTCATTTCAAGAAAATTGTTTAAGTAAGGATAGAAGTAGATGGCTAGTTGTATGGTGATATTGGTAAATGTTTGATAGGGATCTATATACTAGGCCACTAGCATCTTAGCGGCTTGTTAAGGAGCCTTGTGTGGTAATCTAGTCTCATTCCCCTTGAATCATTGCATCTATGGATGTAGCGCCGCTGGCAAGCTTTCATTAGGTTGATCCCCGTCCGTTTGCCAATCTTTCCATTCTATAGGAGTAGCAGTAAAGAAGCAAGTAGTTTAGTAGTTAGAGTTTGAAGAGCAAAGTTGGAAGTGATATAAATTTGAGTATACATTGCAAAGCTAAATCCTATCTTCATCACAACGAGAATTTGACATCCTTGAACGAACAACGTAAGCCCGCCTACGTGATTAACCAGCAAATCACATTAATATAACTAAGTTAGTATCCACAGGTGTAAGGAACCTTGGAGTTTTCTCATGTTCTGCATGAGTATTTACTTTTCAAGAGAGGGTTGAGTGTTTGGTATGCTATATCAAGTATTCAATTGCTATATGTTATGTAGTGGTACAAAACTGACATCAACATAATGTCGGCAAAATGAATGCAGAATTCTAATTGATTTGGTGAAATTCCTATGTTTATTTATGAGTGTGCATGGTTCTACCTTCCCAAAGGCATTTTCATTTCAGTTCAACTAAATTTAGTTTATAAAAAATTATCTTATTTGATGCGTTGGAATTCTAAGTCCATACCATTTGCAGCTTGTTGATGCATGCTGCAATGCATGGTTAGTCTAAACTCCACTCATGAGATCTAGTTCAATTGTTTAGTTTGTCTATCATTATTGCATGTTTTATGGGTTTGATGGATGCTTAGCAATCTAACAATCATCCTTGTTACCACTGAAGATTGCACCAATTGTGTCCAATTGCGTCAACCTAGTGAAGCATAATCTGGTTATGTGGATTCCAGCAGTCAAGGAGAATAGTTGTTCATTAGTATGAAATAGAATTACCGTTTTAAGTTTGCCCTCTCTAAACCCCTTTTCCTTTTTACAATTTATTTTGAAAGGGGTTTTATTAGATTAGTGAAAGCCTACAATGAGAAAGAATTGTATTTGTTGTCTAGGAACACTTGTGTAAATCCCTTTGTGAAAACCACAAATCACATTGTACAACTGAGTCTATCCGAGTTAAATCAAGACCTAACATTAGAAACCTTGGGGTTGTCTCATCTGATCATATCCAATAGCACCTAAGATTTCCTTGTTCAAAAGAGGATAGAATATACTCAGTATAGTTTTTTCTATGTTGGTGGTGTGCAAAACCCTCATCCACACAAGTCTCGAATTGAAAGCCAAAGGCTGCACAAAGAAGATTCTCAAATGAGGTTGGAGGAGTGTTTGGCTTTGAAAAGGAAGCTTGTGGCTTCTTCAAACTATGCACAACTCTAGAATGGAAGGAAAATGCTCATTTCTCTTTGTCGAGGAGGCCAAGTCAAGAGAGAGTAATGAGCACCTTGGAATCAAAAAATAGAAGCTTGACGTGTATGAACATCGTCTCATACAATATTTCTGACAAGAAAATATTCTATCATATCATGCACTCTCCCATTCCTTGTTTTTTTCTTGCACTTGTAAGTAATCACCATGAAGACAACATGCCAAAGAGGTAGATACACAGTCACTCAAGAATAATGCATGCTCTAATACCATATAAGAAATATGGACAATAGTATTAGTCGAACATTAAAAAATTAAAATTTACAAACAAAATAATATTTGTGTCTTTATTTCATGCTTTGTTCAATACATATATATAGGATTTTTTAGATCCTACATTACAGGAAAGTCCCTAAACAACTTCCCTAAATATAATGAATTGTTTTAACAACTCATTGTAAAATAACAACAAATTACTTCAACACCTAGAATAACTGCATGAGTTGTTATATATAACTCACTTTTATTTCAACATAACACATAATATTAGAGTTACTCATGTGAACACTAACATAATTTCTAACAACCGCATTAGTGGAAAATTGTGGCAATAATCAATAGTGCACCTTCTAATTTCGCAAGTCCTAGGTATGGAAAGATGCAAAAACCTTAATGGCAAAAGAATTTTTTTCTATACAGACATCGCTCAAACCAATTAGAGGTTCTTGGATTGAAATAGGAGTGTCTATTCTTTTCGATTGATGCAAAGATTGCAAAAACCAATCTTTAATAAATATTATTGCAATGTCCAAGCAAAATGGATGATGTTTTTGAAGGCGATGGATTCTGAGGGGCAAATCAAGGATATAGAATTCATTTCTAAAATCCTCATTGAATCCATAGAGATGGTGGGTCCTAAAAATGTTCTCCAAGT
Organism: Chamaecyparis obtusa; assembly: GCA_027943335.1. NCBI lineage: Eukaryota > Viridiplantae > Streptophyta > Pinopsida > Cupressales > Cupressaceae > Chamaecyparis > Chamaecyparis obtusa. The sequence goes on from BSBK01009106.1 coordinate 770,021, forward strand.
CATCATAGACAATGCAAAAACGTGCACAGTTGTAGGTGCTTTGGTGGAAAAAAGTTATGAACACATTTTTTGTATACCATGCACAATATACTCTCTTAACTTGGTGATGAAAGCAATTGGCACTCAAATAGAGTGGGTGAAAGCTATATACCTCGAGGGTGAGAAGATCCAAATGTTTGTGACAAAATACCGTATGTCAAAAGACATTTTCAAGACTTTCTCGTATTTGGAATTGTTAAAGGTACATATAATTTAATTATGAAATTTGCTTTTTAATTTTATTCATGTCATGCTTACTTATATTTTAATGTGTTAACTTATTTTTTTAAATATCCCAGTTTGTTTAGATCTGATTTGTATCACAAACAATTGTTTTGAGACGAATTATGAAGATGCGAGAGACATTGGATGACATGGTTATTGGCTAACAATGGAGTATTCAAAAGCTATCAAATTCAAAGAGGGCCCAAAAGGTCAAGTCATTGACCTTAGGTGATAAGAGGTGGATTCGTGTGGACTATGTCTTGAGTTTCATCGAACTTATCATGAGTTTGATCATGTTTGCTAATGCAGATCAATGTTTAGGGGAAATTTGTGATGGCGCTGACTCCATGATAGAAAAAATAAAGGTCATAATAAGACAAAAAGAGAATGGCTGCAACAAAACATTGTTCTTAAGTGTGGGAAAAATCATTCATCGCTTCTAGAACAAGATGAACACACCAATGCATCTCCTTGCATAGGCATTATCTCCAAATACTATAGTGCACAAATACTTGCTTTGACAAGAAGAACTGCACCATATAGAGATAGTGAAGTTGCTAATGGGTACAAGTCAGCATTTCAAAGACTCTTCTCAAAATCACAAGTGGTGGATAATATAAGGAAAGAGTTTGGCAGGTTCATCTTAAGACAAGGTCATAGTATTTGTGCTCTTCAAGACCAAAACAAAGAAGATGCTTGTACATGGTGGTACCTCCATGGGCAAGATTATTCCATTCCTCTAGCCTCTTGTAATCTTAGTTTAATCACAACTATTTTTTATTTTACTTTTTAACATTTGTATTGTAAACTTTAGTACTTACCATTCTTTGTTGGTTTTCTCTCCAATTTCAATAGGTTGCAAGTTCTTCATCTATTGAATGGAATGTGAGTACATACTTACTTATCCACTCAGTGAAGAATAACAAATTGGCTGCAAAAAAAGCACAAGATTTGGTTTAGTTCCATTCCAACTTTAATCTTCTATCACACAAGCAAGATCATTACAAGGAAGGGGCAACACAGCATTGAGACATGGCCCTTGAGTTTACAAAGTTAAATGCATCTATTGTAGAGCTTGCTAGAGTCAACATAAATGATGATGATGAGACTCTTACATATAATGCACATAGTGGGAGAGGCATTGCATTTACCTATGGTTCAAATGATCTTGAGCCAAACGATGGTCTTCATCTAGATTCTTTTGATGATTGATGAAGATTGAAGACATTATACAAAAAAATTATCGTATTTATTTCAAATTTCACTTTTTGTAATCGTAATGATTTTCATTTGAATCATCCTAGACATGTGGGATATAGATGACATAATATTGAAATTTTGAACTATCAATTGCCATTTATCTTTAATGCCATTGATCAATAATGAAGTATCATACCATCAAATATATTTTGTAATATCCCCAATTAAGCTGGGCCGACCCAGCCAGTGTTTATTTATTTTTTATATTTATTTTTGGGTGGCCGACTGGGTTGACGCCCAACTCTTTAATAATTTTTGAATTTTGTTTTGTGGCCGACTCTGGGAGGCCTTAGGTGGGTATTTATGGTTGTTTGTATTCCATATTGGAGGACATCATTTTTTTTTGGATTAGAGAAACAATCTGTTTTGCCTGACAGCATAGCTGCTCAGCCACAGTTCTCAGGGTGCGTAGTCTCTCCTGGAACGAATTTGTGAATTTCAGTTGATTATAATAATTTCTGCCCTAGCACTTTTCAGGTTTCAGTTGATTGTTATAATTTCTGCCCTAGCACATTTCAGTGGTATCAGAGCCAAGTTCTCTGCCAGCCTGTGGAGATGTTATGCGATTGAGTCAAAGAGATCAGCGTGCTCTTGAAAGAGAACAAAAAAAGGAAGCCGCAAAATCATCAAGGATAGGAGGCAGCGGTAATAAGATGGACAAGGATGAACAACTTTTCAATTTCATAAAACAAATGCAGGACAAAATGACCAGACAGCAGGAGCAGAATAACCAGTTGATGCAAACAGTACTACAGACCATGAAAGACATTGGTAGCAGATCTGCATCCAACAATGGGACGGAAGGCAATGGTTCTGAGTCACAGAACAAAGGCACACGCCCTACACAGCCTTCATTCATACCCAAACAGATCCTTAGCAATGGAGGCGAAGAACAAAGGCTTGCGGAAGGAGATATTGACGCCAGCATGGAGGCTTATATGAAGATTGATCCAGAAATAAGACAACAACTCCCATTTATCCAGTTTCACAACATAAAGAATGGATCAACAAGGAGCCAAACGAACCATTTCTTCAACAGGGATCTGCAGAATAGGATGTCCAGGTTGACACTGCCAACATTTGATGGTACAGAAAAAGGTTCAGCACAAGCATGGATTCAAAAGTTAGACACCTATTTTTCTCTCAGCCCCATGGCAGAAGATGAGGCTATCAAGTTTGCAATTCTGCACTTGGAAGGTTTAGCTCACGATTGGTGGCATCACGGCTTGATTACTCAAGGGTTCAGACAAATAACTACATACGCAGAATTCACCCAGAAATTGACAGAAAGGTTCGATAGGAAAGATCCTGAAAGCTACTTCCAGGAGCTCACTAGGCTCAAGCAGATAGGCACTGTGGAAGACTACGTGGCAGATTTCCAGAGGCTTGTAGTTATGGTGACGGATGTTTCAAAAAAAAGACTCACATTCTTCTTCATTGAAGGCCTATCAGAATCAACACGAGGCCTAGTAAGGGCTTTTGAGCCAGCCACGTTAGAAGAAGCTATCCGAAGGGCATTAAACTTGGAAGACTCCACCAAGAAAGGGAAAATGGGAGTCAAGAACACACCAGCAATACAGCCAACCAAGCCTGTATTTAAAACCAGCCCGGCCAATCAACCACCCAAAGTTCCCCCTCAAGGGCCTCATGAGATGTCAAGAAACGAACTTCGGAAGAAGGGGCTGTGTTTCTATTGCAAGGATAAGTGGACTAACAATCATAGGTGTCAAGGAAGAAGTCAAGTTTACTACATAGAAATACTCCCTGAGGACGAATCCAAAGAAGATGAAGTAATCACCAATGAAGAAGAGCAAGAGGTGATAGTGGAAGGAGGTAACATAGGAGGTACTTTGGCAACACTGTCAGCAGCTCCTCGATACAAGTCATTCCGAGTTAGAGGAGTACTTTGAGGACAGCAAGTGACAGTTTTGATAGATGGAGGAGCTACTCACAACTTTATTGACACTAAGACAGTGCACAGAATGCGTTTGGAGACAGAGCAGTTTGAAGGGTTTGATGTTGCTGCCGCTGGAAGCATCCTTACCTGCACCACTCGTGTGAACTAGATGGAGTTAACACTTGGGGGCATCAAAATTCGAGATGACTTCTATGTTGTGGACATAGGCGATATCGAGGTTGTCATAGGAGTTCAATGGCTCCAAACATTGGGAGAATATAGAATCAATCACCGTACAATGGAGCTTAAGTTTGAATGGGACGGAAAGGAAGTTATCCTCAGGGGCCTTTCACAAAATGGGCCTATGATGGTTTCTGTCAAAAGAATGGAGAGATTCTTCCGAAGAGAAGAGTTAGCTTGGGCAGCTGAATGCTTGGTCATGGATCCACGTCTAGCAAAGGAGGAAGAAGTTTTTCCTACCGACATTCAACAAATTCTGGATAAAAAGAACAAGGTTTTCCAGGAAATTCCAGCAGGGTTACCACCTGATAGAGGCTTTCAGCATGTGATAGAACTCGAGGAAGGGGCCAAACCCGTTATCACCACCCCATACCGACACCCACGAATGTATAAAGAAGAGATTGAGAAAGCCATCAGGGAGCTGTTGGAAATGGGGCTCATAAGGCCAAGTTCAAGCCCCTTTGCATCATCAGTTGTATTGGTCAAAAAGAAGGATGGGACGTTCCGGATGTGCATCGATTATAGAGCCCTCAACAAAAAGACAATCAAAAACCGTTACACAATTCCCAGGATCGATGAATTGATAGACGAATTGCATGGGGCGGTCTATTTCTCCAAGATTGATCTACGTTCTGGGTACCATCAAATCAGAGTTAGAAATGAAGATGTGCAGAAGACTGCATTTCGATGTCACTATGGGCATTATGAATTCTTAGTAATGCCATTTGGGTTGACCAACGCTCCCACCACATTTCAGTCTTGCATGAATCAAGTATTCAATCTACAGCTAAGGAAGTTTGTGTTGGTTTTCTTTGATGATATTCTAATCTATAGCAAGACTTGGAAGGAGCATTTGAGACATATAGAAGAAGTATTAGATATTCTCGAGAAGAATTCTTTCTATGCCAAGATGTCAAAATGCACATTTGGGATGACAGAAATCCTATACTTGGGCCACAAGATTAGCGCACAAGGGGTTAGCGTAGATGAAGAAAAGATCAAAGCAATTTAGGAATGGGCTGCACCCAAAAATCTAACGCAACTGAGAGGATTTGTGGGCCTATGCAGCTACTACAGAAGGTTTGTAAAGGGTTTCTCTCAATTAGCAGTGCCATTAACCCATCTAATGAAGAAAGGAGCATTTGCTTGGAGTGACGTGGCTCAACAAGCATTTGACAAACTCAAGAAGGTAATGAGTTCATGCCCCGTTTTAGCTATTCCAGACTTTTCATCTCCTTTCATGTTAGAATGCGATGCTTCAGGGGAGGGCATTGGAGCGGTGTTGATGCAAAATAAGCACCCTATTGCTTATGAAAGTAGGAAGCTCACCAATCCAGAAAGGACCCTCTCTATCTATGATAAAGAGATGTTGGCTATCATGCACGCCCTTGCAAAGTTCAGACAATACTTGGTATGTGGGAAATTTGTAGTGAAGACAGATCATAACAGCCTGAAATATTTCCTAAATCAGCGAGATTTGAACGATAGGCAGCAGAAATGGGTGAGCAAACTCCAAGCTTACGATTTCGATATTGAATATGTTAAAGGCAAAAATAATGTTGTGGCAGACGCTCTTTCTAGAAAACCTCACCTCTGTGCTATGACTGATATATTTGCTGATTGGAGAATAGGAATTACAGCTGAATATGCCAAAGATTCATTTGCTAGTGATGTATGGGAAGGTAAGATTGTTGATGACAGATACAAGGTAGTTGGTGAACTCATCTTCTACAAAGAGCGGATTTACTTGGTACCACAATCCAAATTTAAAAACCGGATAATTAGAGCATGTCATGACACTCCCCTTGCAGGTCATCCTGGATTTTTCAAAACTTACAAGAGGGTGAGAGAACGTTTTGCATGGAAGGGGCTCAAGAAAGATATTTTGCAGCATGTGAGGGAATGTGCAACATGTCAGCAAAATAAAACTGAGCACGTCTTTCCAGCAGGGTTATTGCAGCCCCTACCCATTCCAAATCAAAAATGGGAAAGTATTTCCATGGACTTCATCACAAGTCTTCCGAAGGTGCAAGGTAAGGACTGCATTTATGTTGTGGTAGATCGACTTACCAAATATGCACATTTTTATGCCATTCCATCAGACTTCAAGGCTCACCAGGTTGCAGACTTATTCATAAGAGAGGTTTTTCGTCTTCACGGACTGCCAAAGAATATTGTGAGTGATAGGGATAGCCGGTTCATCAGCATGTTTTGGTAGGAAATCTTCCAGTTGGCCCACACAGAACTAACTCCTAGCACCAACTACCACCCCCAAACGGATGGGCAAACAGAGATCGTAAACAAATGGCTTGAGGGATACTTGAGGAACTATGTGACAGGGCAACAGATGGCTTGGGTTAAATGGTTACACCTAGGGGAATTTTGCTACAACACCACACCTCATATGTCAATCGGAATGAGTCCGTTCAAAGCACTTTGCGGTTATGAAGCCATCTCTTTCACGAACCTAATTCTTGCCGACAGCCATGTCCCAAGGGCTAAAGATTTGATCCAAGAAAACGTGGATATCATGAACTCCTTGAAAGAGAACTTGCAGCGTGCCCAGAATCAACAAAAACTTTATGCAGATCAGCGCAGGACTGAAAGGAGTTTCGAGGTCGATGATATGGTCTATGTAAGGCTACAGCCATATCGTTAGTCATCGCTTAAAGGGAATGGAGCAGAAAAATTAAAGCCTAAATTCTACGGGCCATTCCGAGTCATTGGCAAAATTGGGGAGGTCGCTTATGAACTCGAGCTACCCCCAGGAAGCAGAATTCATAACATTTTCCATGTGTCATGCCTGAAAAAAGCGATTGGTCAGCAGATTATTCCATCCAAGGAGCTGCCACCACTTGACGATGAAGGGAAACTCATCCTTGAACCCAAGACGGTGCTTGATGTAAGGGAGAAGCGACTGAGGAACAAGATCATTCCAGAATACTTGGTGAAATGGAAGAACCTTCCGATTGAAGACGCTACCTGGGAAGGGGTTGAAATTTTCGAACATCCGAGTATAAGGTTGCTTGAGGACAAGCAACCATCTGAGGGAGGGGACTGTAATATCCCCAATTAAGCTGGGCCAACCCAGCCAGTGTTTATTTATTTTTGGGTGGCCGACTGGGTTGACGCCCAACTCTTTAATAATTTTTGAATTTTGTTTTGTGGCCGACTCTGGGAGGCCTTAGGTGGGTATATATGGTTGTTTGTATTCCATATTGGAGGACATCATTTTTTTTTGGATTAGAGAAACAATCTGTTTTGCCTGACAGCGTAGCTGCTCAGCCACAGTTCTCAGGGTGCGTAGTCTCTCCTGGAACGAATTTGTGAATTTCAGTTGATTATAATAATTTCTGCCCTAGCACTTTTCAGGTTTCAGTTGATTGTTATAATTTCTGCCCTAGCACATTTCATATTTATAATTTTGTACATTTTTTTGTTATATATATATGTGTGTGTGTATATGTGTATAAATATGTACCTATGTGTGTATTACTATTATCCAGCTATACCCAAGAATTTTTCTGTCATATTGATGTACCAAAACCTTGTGTTGAAGAATGTAGCTTTAGAAGGAATTTTTGGGTTTATCTTCTCCGAGATGTGACTTCAGTTGCTGGTAATCAAGTCTCTCGACAGTTGGAAAAACCTCAAATGGAATTTGAGGGGTCAATACCCCGCATGGAATTTGAGGAGTCTCACGATACAAAAAGATCACCCGCATCTAGTATATGGAGAGTCATGCATGTGGTATGCAAAGAGACCACTGTTTTGAGAAGATAAAGGGTCTTTCGCAGGAGCCTATGGTCTTGGACGTTATCTTCAGACTTATATATGTGTGCCATCTTCATGACTAGTGTGGTTCTTTTCTTTGGCATTTTTCTTAGATGTGGTATTCTTTCAGATATGATTATCATTCTGTGTTGAGGTCTGATATTATATCAGTGGAGATCATTCTCAGAGTTGAATCTTCAATAGATTCTAATTGTAATTATCAAGTTTTGAGTTTTACAATAAAGATCATATTTCTTGTGTGGCCGGGTTTTTCCCTCAAGGAGGAGGGTTTTCCCAGGATAAATTTTGTTGTGCTTATTGTTCTTTATTCTGTCATTTTTTGCTGCTTATTTTGATTCCTGGTAGAAACATTAACACCTTGGCCTGTAACTGATCTTGTACCAGAACCGACAACTTAGCTTATAAGTATGTACATACTTTCCTATAAATATTTATAGTTCCTTAATGTGTTTGTGGTTTTCCCTAATTTTATATTTCTTATTTGAGCCTTCCTTTGTGTTTCAAGTTGTGTGCAAATCTCTCTTCCCCTTCTTTATTTAGTCTGTCTTGATCTGCAACTAATCAATCCTATGTCTCCTGTAACTCCCTATCATCTTGATGGTGGATCATGAAGTGAGATCCAAAATGTTGATTGAAAAAACTCTTACACAATATCTAACTCAAAAATGGCATTGATCACTATTAAATATTCCTTTACACAAGAACTTGGTAGCTAAGCTTTATTAGAGTACAGATGAAGGATTTAAATTTTAGAACAATTCAAATTTTCGCTGACTAACAAATCCAGTTTTTAAATGTATTAAATGATAAATCATAGTACCCTACGATAAGTTTCCATGCATCCTAACTACGTTCAAGATTTAGGGGACTTCTAGTTTGCTAAATGATGAATCCAATTTTATAAAAACTTGTTGAAATCAGCCAAGAGAGAAAAGAGAAAAAAAAAAATCATCAAAATAAGTGAGAATTTAAAACTTGAAGCACTCGAAATTTGTTAAATGGCAAATCTATTTTTTGAGAAATTGATGAATAGACAGATGAGAACATAATTTTCCCTATAACTCCACACACAGACGCTGATCCAATTCAGATTCAGCATTTTGAGTATAGGATTTAGCACAATTGAAATTTCTGTTAGTTGACAAATACAATTTTTGGTGCCAATTGGCAAAAGACTAGCAATAAAATCTCCTTGCACAAAACCTGAGCCGAATCAAACTCAAGGTCTAGGTTTTCTGAATTGTAGCTTTTTAATCTTGCAGAAATTGGCAATATCAACTGGCCCAAGCATTGAGGTTATGGGTATAGAATCGTTCAAAATTTTCAGATAGGCAAAACCAATATTTTCAAACATATTGAAAAAAGCTAACCAATTGATGAAAGCATCCCATATAATATTTCTGCATAAATTATGTGCTGACTCAGAATCAGGGTTTAGATCGCTAGAATTGTTATTAGATGGTGAAGACAGCTTACTTACATTTACCTTATAGACAGTTCAATTCAGCGCATTCAAGACAAGCCTTCGTACCTGAAAAATGTTTGTGAAAGCTGACGAAGGCGACGATAGGCAAAATAACCCTCTGAATGAATATACATAGAGCTGGCCTCTAACCCCCCCTGTGAAATGGGCAATTGGGCACACAGAAGAAGCTGCAAAGCCAACTGTGTCTTACCTGATCCGCATTCTCCGACAAGTTCTGTGATCGAACCGCAGGGAATCCCTCCATTAAGAGCACTGTCCAGAATGGGACAGCCCACTGTACATTTCTCATTGCACAGGGATTTTACAGGGATTGAATGAGGAGGAGCAGCAGCAGCTTGCATTCCTCCTCTTCTTCTTGTTAATATTGTTAATCGGCTGCCTTGTGCTTTTCCAGTTCGGCCAAATGATGTATGTTATTATGCCTCCTGTTTGCTGTTTCAAATTCTTGGTTTACAGCATTCTATGCTATTTTGAGTTGATTTTACCGCTACAATTTTTGAATCTTTATACTCAAAAAGACGCGCATTCGGGTCCTAAGCATAGTTAAGCCATAGCTTCCAAATTTTGTTTAATAAGAAATTATTTTTATTACTTTGTAATACCTAGCCCATCTCAAACTACAATCCAATTCGTCGAAAAGAATCCCAAAGGAAGAAATAACTGTACATAAATGAATGAGAGATTATTTTAACATCTTTGAAAAATAACAATTTAAGCTTTAAAGAGGTTGGAATAGCTCTCAAGGAAATTCAAAATGCAAACCCTATGAATTGTAGATGGTCGTTGATAATGGAGGGGCCTTGTCTCTCCATTGCTTGGCCCTCCTTCCAAAGCAGTTGTCGTGCTTTTGGGGGTCTCCTCTATAAATTCTTTTGTTGAGGCACTTTTGAAGGGACTTTCCATAGAAATCCTTGCTGTCCAAAATGGGATCCTGGGGGATTCCTCAAGTAATCATAGTGGAGGAATAGACAAAGGTGAGTCCCCAAAAACAAATTGGAAGAGAGCGTTGATTAATGGGACCTACAAGCATCTGACCCATAGTATTATGCTAGAATACATCTAGACAGAAGATGGAAGGGAACTTCGACTTCCTAACCTTGTGATGGATAGGATAGTTTCTTCTATGAACAACACCTTGGTGGGAAAAAATTTCTCTTTCAAACCAACTATAGATATGGTCCAGAGATGGTTGGTTATTGGGTAGAGTTTGAAAGGTAGTGTTTCTACTAGCGCTATGTTGGGTGATCTCTTTCTATTCAAAATCACAATGGAGGAGGATATGATTAAGATCCTCACAGGATCATGGCCTTATGGTAAGCATTATCTGGCTCTATGTAAATAGAAACTGGGGTTTGACCCTGTGGCTAATCTCAACAAAATGACTTTGTTGTGGGTAAGAATGCTAGGAGTCTCACTTAAGTTCTAGGATGAGCAAACCTTCAAATGAATTGGTAACACATTTGTACACTATGTGACTTTGAATGTTGTGACCTAGGCAAGATTTAGATTAGTTTTCGTCTGATTTTGTGTCGATGTTGTTATCAATAAAACTCTTCCTAATTTCATTACTCTTCAATCAAAATTGGGGAAATTAATCAAGCTATGGTATATGAGAATGCTACTATTTACTACCAAAAAATGTTCCAAAGCAGGACATGTTATAGCAAATTGTAGAGCCCCCCTAGAGGAGCCTAAGTTGAATGAAAAATGCTCTTCACCCCCACACATGGTGACAGACAAGTTAGAAGTTGGAGATGCCTCAGGGGTTGAGGACTATCATTTCACTGATGGATTGTTGAAACTAATGAACTCTTTGGACAATGTCCCTTTCTTGGAGAAAGTTACCTCTGATACAGTGAGGATCCCACAAGAGGAGCAATGACCTCTTGGAAATGATACCTTTTTGGAGGGAGGGGAAATTTTATTTACTCCAAAGGCTAGCAAAATAGGTGGAGAAACCCTCTCTACCCTTAAGAATGGATCTTTGGATCCCACAAAACATAAGGAAATAGGAGAACAAATCCCTTGTGTCCCTAAGTTGCAAGTTGAGGTAGATGCATAAAGGGAGGATGGATAGACAAAGGAGGATATCGAACTCTTAGTGTTGATCCAAACTAAAAGGGAAGTCTCAAATGCTCTAGTGGATGGTTGTGTTTTACAAACAAAGCAAGTAATCCTAGAGGTTAAAAATTCATACCTTTCTCCAGGTGCTACAACTAACAAACTGTTGATCTCATATGTAGAAGAATGGACAACCCAGAAAAAGAAAGCCAAAAATAAGAAGGTGGTTGTCGGATCTGAAAGTAAGGAAGGCCACCCTTTAGTAAGGGTTTTAAGGCATAAGGAGGTGCCTAGGGAAATTTCCAATGGAAGGCAACGATCCTTAGATACTGTAAGAAATGAAGTTTCTTTCATAAAACATGAGAGGGATAAGTGGTCCTCAAAAGTAATATGCACTGAGAAACTGTATTATGGAATTAAAAGTAGACATTCTTTTACTTTAAGAAGTGAAAATGACTGCTCGGACTTTTACTAATCTTGCTGATAGAATATGGCCAAGTTCCTCATTCTTTATAAGTGACACTAATGGAGCCTTGAGGGGAGTGGTTACTATGTGGAATCCCAACAAACTCAAAGGAGACATCTATTCCTTTTCTCCTAATTTTAAAGCTATTACTTTCGCCTCGAGTAACTCTTCATGTCATTTGTTTAATGTGTATGCTCTTGATACTCGGTCATGGAGTAAGAAGATTTGGGATGAGATCTCTTCTTTTATCCTTGATGATTTGGACTCACTATGGATGGTGTTTATAGATTTTAATTCTCCTTTCTTCCCTTATAAAAAAATGGGAGGGTTAATGGATTACTCTGACAATATGGCAGATTTGTCAAATTTCATCAGTAGGACTTGAGTTTTTGACACTGAACTCATGGATCAGCCTTTCACCTATTCTAACAATAGGAAAGGGAATAACCTCATTCGAGTTAGGTTAGACAAATTCCTTATTTTGGCCAGATGGGACATTGGTGGTAATGCAACTCTTAAAGCTCTCCCAAGGACTATTTTTTATCATAGCCCTATTATTCTATATTAGATTGACACACCCCCAAGTGGACCTCTCCCCTTCCATTATGAGATTATGTGATCTTCTCACTCAGACTTCAAAGCTTGTGTTCAAAATTGGTGGAACACTCTTGTACAAGGGTCGACTATGTATAGGGCCTCACATGAGTTGGATCAACTTTTGGGAACATTTTCAACCAAAAAAAGATATAAGATCCAAGCTCAAATCTATAAAAAAATTAATGACTAGGGGAGACTATTCTCAATCTTTACACTGTGAAGAAGAAACTTGGAGGGAAAAGTGGAAAAATAATTTGGGGACGGAGGAGATTTATTGGAAGCAAAGATCTTGGGTGCAATGGTTGAAAGAAGGCGATAGGAACTCTGGTTTTTTCCATAGACCGACAAGTAGACACAAAAAGAGGAATACTATCCAAAGTTTGAAAAATAAATTGAATCAGGAAATCGCTAAGGACTCTTACTTGCTAGAAATGGTTGTGGATTATTTCAAACAGGCTTATAGTGAAGTTGGAGGAGCTAGACCTTGTGCATTAGAAGATCAACTATTAAATTGCCTTCCTTGTGCCATCAAATATGGGGACAATGACCAGATGCTTGCTCTGGTTACCAAAGAGTAAGTGTTGGCTACCACCTTTTCAATGGGTGCTTATAAATCCCCAAGCTCGGATGACTTCCCCCTTCTTTCTTTCATGAATTTTGGGACATTATAGGTTATGATGTCACTATGGCTACTAAAGGTTTCTTTAGGACGAGTAAACTATTAAAGAAGTTTAAAAACACCTTCATTTCTTTAGTACCCAAAATTCAAGAGCCTAAAATTTAGGTGACTTCAAACCTATTAACCTCTACAACACTACATAGAAGATTTTCTCCAAAGTTTTAGTGAATAGGATTAAACCTTTTTGGATGGTTTTATTAACTACAATCAAAAGGGTTTTGTCCCTGGTAGGAAAATTCTTGATGTGGTGGTGTCCACTAATGAGATTATACACTCTACAAATAAGTGTTGCATGCCAGGAATGGTCCTAAAGTTTTATATTTCAAAAGCATATCGCATGGTCATATGGAAGTTCTTCTTCAAAGTTTTATTATGACTGAGATTCAATGAAAGATTAATCAACTTGATTAAGGAATGTATGGAAACTATCTGATTCTCCATCATTGTTCATGGAGCTCCTTAGGGCTTCTTTGGAGATAATAAGGGCATCAAACAAGGAGACTCATTATCACCATACTTATTTATTATGCTTGTTGAGTTTTTGGGCAGAAATTTCCTCAACCTAATCTATTCAAGGAGAATTCTAGGGGTCAAAGTTACTTCCACTCCTCCCCCTTATGTCCTCCAATAGTTTGTGGATGACACTATCCTCTTTGGAAAGGCTTTGGTGATTGAATCTAGGGAATGAAAGGCTTTTCTTGTTGATTATGCTAAAGCTTTGGGTCAACACATCAATTATGAGAAAAGTAGTATATAGTTACTCAACATGAAAGAGGATGGAAAGGTAAGATTCTAAGAAGTGCAAGGAAGCTACAACTTCTTATGGCCTCTCTTCAAGGTATTTTTGTTTACTTCCTATCCCTATTCAAATTTTCTGGTAATATGGAAAATAAACTTGAAAGAATCCAAAGTACTTTTCTTTGGATTGAAATAGAGGAAAATAAAAGACTATCCCTTGTTAATTGGGATATGATGTGTAAACTAAAACATTAAGGGGGGATTGGTACTAGGAAAGTAATTGTCCTTAACAAAGCCTTGATTGCTAAAATTGGATGGAAAAGTTTGCTCTTGAGAGGTCTTACTAGTGCAATTTTATAAGGGCTAAGTATCTTAATTTTGAAAAATTGTACAAAATTATTTCCACCCCTAGTTATCCTACTTACCCTAAGATCTCTTAAGTGTCTAAATCTCATACAAGTTGGGCTAAAATGGAAAGTCAAATTTGGAAGGATTATTAATTTTTGGGGATGATGTTTGGGTTTAAGACAATACTCTGGCAGCCAATCTAAGTTTCAAAGGTATTATGGAAATCTCTAAAAGATTATTTGGTTCTCAGATGGTTGATTACATTTCTCTATTGATAAAATGAAAAGATCTTACTCATTGTTGCCAAGAAGAAACTAAGCTGTACAAAATAATTAACAAGGTTAGACTTCCCCTATTCCCTAGGGAAAATAAATTTATCAAGAGCGCGGGATATTTTTTTGTGAAATCATCATACAATCTGCTGACAAAGAATGGCACTTCTCTAGACTTTTGGATAAAGATATGGAACCCTGATCTGATTCCTAAAATCAGCTTTTTTTTGTGGACGACCACGCATAACAGAATTCTAACCCAAGACAAAATTATAAAGAGGGGATTCCAACTCCCAAATATGTGTGTTCTTTATAAGTAGAAGGAAGAGTTTATTCATCGCATTATTCTCCATTGTTAATTTTCCAAAGAGTTATGGAAAATGGTAATGGTCAAACTTGATGTTCCTTGGATCAACAATAGTGGTATACAAAAAAAAATGGCTAGAACATACTTAATCCTTTGGTAAAACAAGTCTAAAGATAAATCCCCCCATGTTTGTTGGAGCTCATGGAAAGAAAGGAATAACAAATTTTGTAGGGATGATGAAAATTCTATGGAGAATGTCTTCAAAACTTGTGTGAAATATTGTCAAATAATCTATTGGTAATCACATGCAAATGCCTCGAATACCTGTCAACCCACTTTTATGACAAAATAGAAAAACATTTGGATTTGCCCAAAGCTTATGCAAATTTTAATTATTCCAAAGAAGGAATACAAAGTCGAAACCTCCTAACATTGGATGGTATAATCTCAATTTCAAGGGATTTGTTAAAGAATAAAAGGTTACTGGAGGGAGTGTCAATAGATCTTCCAAGGGATAATGATTGTGGTCTATACTACTAACCTCAATGGATCCATGAATAACTAGGCAAAGGTGTGGCTCTATATTGGGGACTCAAATTTTCTCTCTTTATGGGTAGAAAAGTCATTGTTATAGAATGGAATTTAAAACTAATAGTCCATGGCGTTGAAGGGAAAGTTAAAACCAACTAGTTTGTTGAGGATGTTGTAGGGGATATTAAAAAACTTTTTCTTCACATGGACTACTTTTTCGTTGATCATACCTTTAGCGAAGGAAATAGATTCATAGATGCTATAGCAACCATGGGTTTGCACTTGGAAGGCATTAATCGTAGTAGAAATAAGGAATGTATTCCTCACCAAGTGAAAAATCTCCTAATGGGAGAGAACAATTCAGAAATAGGTGGACATGGGAACTAAAATTTCAGGTTACTAGAGCTTCTTGTTGAGTATGGATCTCTTACTTAACGGGGAAAGGTTGGTCTTTCTTGGTCTACACAGGGGCAAAATTTGAAGTTAGCAGAAAAAAATTAAATATTACGACTAAGCACAAAGATGATGAAAAGTTGCATAGTTATGTGGATAAATACCCAAGTGGTAGTATGAGGTTGCAGAAGGTGATTGGATCGTGCCATGTGATTGGGTCAAACTACACTTGTATGATGAGATGGCATCATTTTTGTGGCATTACAAAGAGTGTTTAAAGAGTTTTTGTATAAGAAGCGAGTTAAGGAAAGATTTTGTAATCCACACCTAATTTATTATTTCTTTGGGGATGGGTTGTCTACATGAATGGGAAGTCATGAGATGGAAAGGGGAAGTTATGGGCACACAGATTAATAATTGCACCCATTTCACCAATTTATCTACAATGATTTTCTATCTTTCTATTAATAGTGACAACTTTAAACTTTCCATGAGCCAAAATTCTACTATTGCTAAGAGTGATATCATGGGTGGGGACAGAGTGAGAATCGAACCTAGCAAGCATGATGAATTCAAAAATGATGTTGCTATGTGGCATATATGCAAGGATGGAGGGGTTACACACTTTATTAAAAGTTTGAATGGATATGATGAGAATTTATCCATAAAATTTTCTTCCTCAGTGGAGGATACAATAGTTTTTATGGGAGCAATTCATTTGAATTTAATGAATAAGTGATTTACTACTAGCATGAAATGGAGGAAAATGAGTTAGGCATTAGATATAGACATCCTCAAAAAAAATTTAGGGAGGATGAAATCTTTGTTAAGCTTCATGGAGGCTATGAAAGAGAACAACTTCATGAACCGTGGGATCAGGTATGCCTTACGGTGATGAGATACTTTACCATTGAAGATAGGTTTAGGTTTTACTATTTCTATAATATGCACTTGCTTAATCATTTATGTAATCATAGCCTTATTTCCTTTCCTTTTTTCTCCTAAATTATTTGGAGAATTCTATGAAAAGGGTGATGGATAGTGCTAAGAGCCAAGGTAAAAAAATGTATACCTCTACACCAAGGGTTGATTTTTCATCTCTATCGATTTCACCTAGCCTTTTGCCTTCCCAAGTAGATTGTGGTCCAGGAAGCCCTCAATTTGACACCCTCCCTTTGCCAATATTATGGACACCCCTGACTTGAGTAAGAAGAAATATATTAAGAATTGAGGATTGAAATCTTTTTAAAGTACTATTGAAACCCCCACCCACATTGTCACTAAGTTGAAATTGGTTGAACATAAACAAAAAAACCGTACCCTTTATCAAGAAAAAGGGAAAGCCTTTTCAAAAAATCAAAATTCATTATATAAGAGATTATTTCTAAATAGAAGGTTGTTGAAGAAATTATGACCCCTATAAGGTCCATTAGGTTGCCTACCCACTCTATTGATAAGGGGAAAAATAAGAAAATGATGGAATCTGGAATTAAAGAAGATGAGGATTGTGGGAGTGAGGAGAATGAAGGAAAAAGTAAAGATGATCAAGATGAAAAAGAGGGTGATATTGAGTTATAAGGAAGCTCAGAGACTACTAATAGTTCTACCCATGTGTTTGAAAGCCTCCAAAGTAGAGTCATTGGTCTCATAAATAATATGATGTTGGAGGAAGAGGATGTGATTAAATTGAGAACTACTGAGACTTGTAAAGACAAACACAAAGGGACTTATTGATGAGCCCATTTAATGGATCTTTTATGTCATATGTTTTATGTTGACTTTATATATAGATCCCTAAGACTGCTATAATAGTTATAAAATTGTCCTCTATTTCCTTTTTGGTTGAATGGTGAACCTAGTATATGACCCTTGTTGCTATGTGAAATATTCATGTTAATTATGCATCTGAATGGATGAATATTTATTCTGACATAACATATATATATATACCTATTTTTTGTGCATTCTCCTAATGTCTTGCAAGAGTATAAAGCAACAGTCGGAGGCCTTGTAACAAGGAGGTTATGGCAGATCAACTGGCTGAAGACAAAGTCCAGACTTGAAGAAGTCAACAACCATTCTCAAAAAAGCCATAAAGTGTCATAATGAAACCTTAATGATAATCTATAGAGTAGAGTAAATATAGGGGTATTAGTTGTGCTAGATTCTCTTTGTAATATAAATAGTTTTGATTGTTTCTCTCTCAAAGCATAACTCCATGTTTTATGTTGTAATAAAGAAGAGACCTATTAGTATGGGAGTGGAATTGTTGGTAGATAGGAGTAGTTAGAGTTTCATTTCTTTAAATAAGGTTTAGGTACTATTTCTCAAGAGTTAGAACCATAGCTATTGTCACATTTGATTTTTTAGTTTATAGAAAAGCAATTTTCAACCATTATTACGTAACAACACTTTTTGATAAATAATATGAAATTTTAGTTTGAAATCATATAGTTGAGTTTTAAGAAGACTCACTAAGGGGGAACACTTAGTGAGTATTCATTCTGGAGAACTTAGCAGTTATTTTTCATGCAATAGTTATTCATTATTTTGATAGTTGATTGTTCCTCCAGCCACTAGAAATCCCTTCTTGCACCTGTTCCTGCAGCCAAAGCAAATAGAGTAGTCCCTATTTGTTTGTCAATACATTTCATTTCTTTTATTCAATTGGGTTTATTTTAGATGATATTTCTTGTTCAACATTCAATCTATTTCCTTTTCATGCACTTTGTTCCCACCATTATTTCCTTTTCAACTATAGAAAGCATGGCTACAAAATGAGTTCCTAGTGCATATATTTTGTGGACCCATTTCAAGTAATACATCCTTGGGTTGATAAGAAATAAATATTTATGATGACCAGATAACTACTTAGAATGGATGATCAATCTCTAAGTTAAGGTTCTACAACCTAGTTATTAAAGTCATTAAAGGAGACCAACAATTTTAGTGTCATTGCTGGGGATGATATCAAACTAGGTAGTATTTTGCAGTCATTGTAGCAATTGCTTATTTTCAATAGTTTAGAAGTTTGTTTCAATTTAAGCCTTCATTTTTATTATGTAATGATCCACTATTGTTACTGATTTAACCCTGCATGCATAGAGAAAGAAGAAGAGACACTCTAGGAATATGTCTTCCTAATGACCCTTATCTTGGTAACCTGCTAGGAGAGATCTATGTTAAGTTAGAAGAAGAAGAAACAAAGATAAACCCTTATGCCAATGAATTTTCAAATTTGGCCACTTCATCTTCCTCTTCCAAGAAGAACCAACTAATCAAGACCCTTTTTACAATCCACTTGCTTGGATAGTCTATCAAGAAAGGATTTCTCAACAAGCACCCAACCATCGAACCTTTGAATTCCCTATTACTGACCATAATGATGTTCATAACCTTAAGAACATTCTTGTTTCAATATTTCCTAAATTCTATGGTCTAGTAATAGAGGACTCATATACTTTCTTGTTTGAATTATACATCCTTTGTAGGAGCTATGACTACATGAGAAATGTTCATCATTGACTTAAGTTGCTTTGTACTACTTTGAAGGAATCAATATTAAGATGGTTCATGGGTTTAGAAAGGGATGTTATGAATAATTGGAATGACATGAAAATAATATTCCTTAAAAAATACAAAGAATATTGTAGAGGAAATGATTTAAGGGGAGATGATATCTTTAAAATGCAACAAAAATAAGACATCTTGGAAGACAACAAAAAGTTTCACTCCTTTTGAGATGTTGTATGAAAAAATAGTCATGATTCCAATTTAATTTGAGCAAAAGACTTTGAGAGAAACTTTTGAGATTTATATGGACATATCTACAAGACAAAAGGAATGACTCATGCAACTGAATGCTCTGGTTGAATCAAGGAAATAAACACTACAACAGACTAAAGTGGTGCAAAACCAGAGAATGAGATGGCATGATAAATACATTAGGAAGAAGAGATTCCAACTAGGAGATATGGCACTCCTTTATGGTTCAAGGTATAAGGATAATATGGGCAAATTGAAAACCACATGGCTTGGCCCATATGAAATTATAGAGGCTTTTCCAAATGGATTTGTTCAACTCATTACAATTGATCTAGTACAATTCAAGTTATTAATCAATGATTATCAGTTAAAGCTTTATTAGAAGCCAACATCTAAGCAGGAGTTCCTACAACAATTTAATGTACGACTTGATTTAGAGCTTCCTACAGCCACATAAAGTGGACTTAATGTCACACCTTCTACCTAGTTATATACATGCATGCAATCATAATAAATATTTCCACCTCTTGATTATTTATTAATAAATGTGCCACTCCACTTCATTCCACTTCACTTCACTCTTTCCATAATCATCTCGCCATCATTTCAGTCCACTTTCACTTCTTTGGTTTACTAGTTTAGATTGCAACAACTCTAGTAATGATCAAATATTTAGCATTTATTACACAAATAAAGTATTTACATAAGAATTAGGTATATTAATTACATTAGATACTTTATTTATTTTCTACATAATTGAAATGCATATCTCACATAGCAATTTTCCATGTGCCTATCTTGCCACTTTTTGGGACATGTGTGGACGCATGTCAACCTTTTGGTTGGGGGAAAGGTACACAAAATATCACGTTATGAGTCATGTCATTTGTATACCTAATTTTTAAATATTCCAAACTAGCATCTCACTTTTTATTGTAAATATTATAAATTGAAGTTGTAGTGCCAACTTATGTGCTAAATGTGTACTGATGTGACCCATATTTAAAATTTTGAACCTACATGTAGTACTAATTTTGTTTCCATTCTTTGTAATAGTTATTTTTTAGTACATTCTATTTGAATGTGTTTGTGATTAAAATGATTGTGCTAAAAATAGAAAAGTTGGATGATTTTTGTCTTGACGACAGTGTGAAAAATATGTAAAGTAGTTACAAAGGGGTTTATAGAGGTTGTAGGAGGTATTTATAGGTATTTCAGATAAGAAGTTACATGAGTTATCTATTAGTTTTCTCATATCTTACTAGTTTGTAGGATAATTTCTATTTTCAGAGGAATTTAGGGGATTTTCAATAAATTAATAGAAATTGAAGAGCATAAGCTAAAGAAAAATCATGGGAGGTCAACCTATATGTAGAAAACCTATAGTTCACATGGTAATACTCCAAGACCCAATATGTGGGCCTAGGTTTCAACAATGTGGATGCATTGATTAATTTCTCAATCTGAATGGATTTGATGTCAACATTACACTAGAATTCACATAGACCCTCTCAAACAGTGAAGCCAAAGTGAAGGGCTTGAAGGTTATAGCAACATAGGAAAGGATAACAGAAGTAATAGTATTACTAGCTAATGGTGAGAAGTACACTAATTATAAGGATGCTTGGTCTACTAGGTTTGGGTTTACATAATCTTGTGACACTCCTTTGAGTATAGATAAGCAAGGAACAAAGAGGTTGTCTCTACCCATAAAGTGGAAACAAATAGCAGTGTATATTATCAAATACTTAGCATGTGAAGGCAAAAAATCCAATCTCCATTTGGTGCACTTCAAGTTGTTAATCCATATCAGATAGAGGAGGCACATGAATGTTCCAAACATTCTTTATAAACTTCTATAGAATATGGTATCTGAAACACAAAAAGGAAAGCCCAATTCTATATCCCATCATGGTTTGATCAAATTATTGGTAGAGAGGTCTTTATGGGATGTTTTTCAAATGAATTGGGAGGAATTTTTTCAAGTCATGGTGGTTAATAAAAATATGGGACATGGGGTTCATCTTGTGACCCAAAGGATTACCATATATAAAGGAACTTTTAAGTTTACTCCAGGGGCTTAAACCTCAAGGGAAACCCCTATTGTAGTTTCTCATGTAGCCAAGGCAAGTTCCTATGACTCATCTTCTAGTAAAGATAAGGGTTCACTAGTAGGAGTTAACATCAATAAACCACTTGAAACCCTAGCAAAAACTAGGCCTACCTATATATATATATATATATATATATATATATATATATATATATATATATATATATATATATATATATATATATATATATATATATATATATATATATATATATATATATATATATATATATATATATATATATATATATATATATATATATATGTTTTATGGGGGTTATGATGATGGGAAATACAAGATCCAGCCCTAAATCCAAATTCCCAAAGGAGAGATCCAAATTGACCAACCAAAAGGTTAATGCATAAAAGAATCAATCTATGGAGAATATGAATGAAGGAGAAAACCTTATATTTTATTATGAAAAGTATGTGCCTGAAATCTTAATTGAATTGAAGACAAATACTAACCTCAAAATAGGGAAAAGCTGGAAAATGCTGATTTCTGATGTTTGTGTTTAGTTTTGGGAGATTCTGCAACCTGATCCAGCTTGGAAATGTAGAGACAGAGAAAACCCAGAAAACTTTTGTCTTTCGGAGTCAGTCGACCTTGACCTCAAGATCTAAGTACAATCTTACCCCCACTGAAGATCGACCTTGACATGAAACAGCTCCAACGGAAATTTTGTTCGCGGATCTCGAAAGTTCACCGAAAAGGGTATCCAGATCTGAACTGCAATTTGTTGTCCCACACCTGCCCCTGCAAGAAAAAGGGTTTTTTTTGTTGGATGAGGGGTTTGCATTGGTCAAACCCCAATTTGGACTCAACCTTGAAATATAATTGAAATTGCAATGTATATAAACAAAGTAAATGGAACTATTCACCTTGCTTATGTTGAAGTTCTTGTGGAGGATTCGAATCCTTGAATCCACAAGTATGGATGCTCCAAATGAATGTAGAGTTGAATATAGGATGTCTCAAATCAATTGCATTATATCTTTAACACCAATCTTGAGTGGATCTTGGAATAGGAAGAAGCTTGGATGAATGTGGATGGAGAAATCTTCAACAAGAGGGCTCCAAAGAGATTGAATCCTTCAATGGCTATCAATGGATCTCCTTGATGAATTGGATCTTGAATGCTTGAATGCTTGGATGCTTGAGGATGAATGAATGCTTGAATTATTTCCTTCTCCTTCTTGTTTGCTTGATGATTTCTTGATCACTTTATTTCACTTGAGAGATTATGAAAAGATTATGAAAGATGAAATTGCTTGGTCAAAATGAGAGGAGGAAGGCTTCCTTTTATACAAATCTAGGGCACAAACTTCTAGAGAGGCCAACATATAAGAAATATATTCCCATTAAGTGCAAACCCCTAGAAATGGACCTAAATTAAATATCATTTAAGAGTTTACCATTTCAAAATCTGAAACAGTCGACCCGGAAGCGGGAAATAGAACTTTCCGAAGCCCGACATCCTAAAACTTTTAGAACCTAAAATTTGGACCTGGGGTCAAGGTTGGGGTCGACTTTGACCTAGGTTAGGGTTGAGGTTGACTTTGACCTAGGTCAAGGTCAAGGTTGACCTTGACCCACAAGGTCATCCTTGACCCAAAAAGTCAAAGTTCTTAGTTTCTCATAAAAAGTTGCCAGAAAGAGGCTGGAGACAGGAGGGAGAAAAGAAGAACAGGAGGAAAAAAGCCAGATCTAGTCAAATACCCATTCAAGGTGCTTGACATGACCCCAGACCACCTAATCGAAGGGCTAAACTAGTCCTAAATGGAAGTGCTTCCATTTTTCGACGATACATTTAGCCCCCACTTTAGCAAGAGTATGTACTCGATGCAAACTCTTGGTAAAGGAGATCATAATGAAAAGATAATCCTATTGAAATCAAAGGGACAAAGAAATCTTCAAGCCCCTAGGGACTCAAGTCTTCATCAACTCCAAAATCACAATAAGAGAGACATCTCTAGAAAAGAGAGAGAAGAGGGTGTGATTATCTCGCCCAATGAGAACTTATGTCCCATTGTGAACCACAAAAGGAAACAACGCAACTGGAAAGATGGAATTGAACTGCCTAGTGAATGTGGCTACTCACTAGTAAACACATCAAAGATTCACTCTTAGGAATATCTTATTCCACAAGAGAAAAATAAAAAACAAAAGAGATCCAGTCTTAAGGACACCTCCAACCTTAAGGGATCAAAATTTTGAAACTGGAGGGATCAAGAGATCCTATGAAATAAAAATCCATGCTTTAAGGATTAGTCACTAATCCATAAAGAGAGAGAAGTATCTTGAAAAATATATGTATATTGAAAGTGTGTGTGCGCAACAGGTGAGAAGAGCATATGCGCCCCCATGTTAAAGTCATTGCTAACACTTTAATAGGAGCAATGGCTTGAACGGAAACATAAACAACTCCACTGATTACGTTTCCACTACAAGATGCCCCCAAACGAAGATAAATTAAGAGAAATAACACATAAACATATAGAGAACATAGAAGGGATCTACCTACTGTGGGATATATATATATATATATATATATATATATATATATATATATATATATATATATATATATATATATATATATATATATATATATATATATATATATATATATATATCCCACAGTAGGTAGATCCCTTCTATGTTCTCTATATGTTTATGTGTTATTTCTCTTAATTTGTCTTCATTTGGGGGCATCTTGTAGTGGGAACATAATTAGTGGAGTTCTTAATATATATATTACAAATGAATTGACATCATTCCCCAAAGAAAGTAGAACTACAATGACAATGGAGGAAAGAGCACAGAAGAGTTACGAAGAAGAATCTTTTCAGACCACAACCTGGAGACCAAAAAGAATTAGTGCTATCAAACCGCAGATCCAAGCAAATTACACAAGGAAACATTTACGAACAATAGCACAAGTACAACATAACATGAAACAACATATAGAAGAATAGAGATACATATAGAGGATTTTTACAATAGGTTCAATTTCTTTATCACCTTGCACCAACAGAGCAACAAGGGTCATATAAAAGCATCTAACAAACATTTAGCAAACACATTACGAGAGAAGCATAATATGAAAGACAAACACACAACAAAGACTACCATGAAGGACAAGCCAATCAAGCGCGCTGCCTACTCTCCCCATCTCATTCTATATCATTTAGGAAAGGTGGGTAACTCGCAAGAGGGACTATATCCAACACAGTAGGAATGATAGCCAGTTCCAAACAAGGATCCTCTTGAGAATCACAATGTTCGATACTAGGTGTAATTGTTAAGTATTTTGAAAGCATATTAGGTAAATCAATGTCAATGTCAATAGTCTCATATTCATCATTAACATCATTAGTATCATCAAGAGTATCTTCTTCATCCAGATTAATCAAAATAGGATCTAAGATACGAATAGAATCATCATAATCATGCATCTTAACATCATTATTAGCATTGAATTCTTCTAACAAATCATGCATAGATTGATCAAAAGAAGGTAAAGAAATTTGAAGAATAGTATTACGAGCTTTAGCCTGAACATGATGCTTTTTACGATGTTCATTAGCAGATCGATTATGTTTCATCTTGTTTGAAATATGTTGAGAACTAGGAGGAACAACTATCAGATCCTTCACAGGTTCTATAGGAGGATTAGTAGGATTCTCAACAGACTGACAAGCAATAGTAGGAGCTTGATTAATAGAACTAGAAGCCATAGATAAAGGAGGTATGGAAGGTGTAAGCAAAAGACCACGATTAAGATCCATACGAGGCATGCTTAACTCAAGAATTTTGTGATGTTTATAGGCTTGATATGAGCAAAAGAGATTATTAGGTCGTGAAGGACATGAATTAGGTAATGAAGGCCAAAAGAAGTCAAGGGTAGCACAATCCCTAGGCCTAGAAGGTTGATATAAACTATGGTTTATCATCTTCACTTCATCATCATGAATGAATTTAAGGCATTTATGGATAGGCGAAGCAACAACATGCATGACATTCAACCAAGGCAAACCAAGCTTAACTTGAAATTGATTGGACGTAGGAACAACAACGAAGCTAGTGTTCACAATTTTACCACAAAGTTCAACCGGTAAGTTAATAGAACCAAATGATGGATAAAGAAAACCATTATAAGTTTGAATCCACACATCAGATGTATCATAAGAATCACAGAGCAAGTTTTTCATAAAAAATATTTTCTTCAGTAATAACATTGACTAAGGATGTAGGATCAACTCGACAATCGCGTGTAGGTATCTTATAAATCCTAGCATAAATGTAAAGGGGACCATCGGGAGCTTTAATAGTCTCAGAATCATCAAAGGTAAGCAAAAGTTCTCGAGGTCTCTTATTCTTAGGTTGCTTTCAAGGTTTAGGTTGAGTTTTTAGTTTAGGCTTAGGTTGAGGTGGAACTTGAGGTTGAGTTTGAAGCTGAGGTGGAGATATAGTTTGAACAACATGCTCCACATGGTTAACAATGTGATTAAGATCATCCATCTTTGAATCATAAACAATATCCATAGAAGATGGTTGAGCAATGGTATTAGTATCACGTGTAGGTAAAGGATTTGTATAGATTTGAAGGTTTTGGTTAGGAGGAGAGACAAATTTGTTCTCGCTACCATAAAGATTATCAACAGATAAGGCATTAGAATCAATCAAATCTTGAACCTTATGTTTTAAAGAATAACACTTCTCAGTATCATGACCATTCTGATGATGATATTGACAAAAATCTTTAGGATCAAAGGATTTGGATGCAATCATTGCAGGTAAAAGAGGTCGAATAGGAGGTAAAGTAATCATATTAGTAGTTAACAACCTATTCATGATAGAATGTAAAGATTCAGAGAGAGGAGTAAACGTATGATTTAGATGAAAAGCAGTGGATGCAGAAGTGGCATTGTGAGATGCAACAACAAATTGATCAACAATTGTATTCGCTTGTTTTTTTATCTTGACATAGTTGTTAGGATTTTGAAATTTGTTTGGATTAGGAGCAGCATCACTCTTATCAATTGGAACAGGAGCCATTGGAGTGTTGCTCTCAAATTGACTCACTTGTAATTGATATTGATGAAGCGCTGCACAAAGTTGTTGAAAAGAGGTAAATTCAGTAAGAAGAATCTTATCTCTAATATCCTTTTGCAAATTTGAAATAAACATACGTTGAATATCAATATCAAGAATAGGATAGGAAATCTAAGCATGCAAATGCTTAAATATACCAATAAATTTAGTTAATTTTTCCTTATCATTTTGTTTACAATGCATCAAATCAGTCAAAGATACTTGCAGACCAATGTTATTTTGAAATTGTTGAATAAAAGCATTAGCAAGTTTTGGAAAAGAATCAATAGAATAAGGAGGCAAGGAACAAAACCATTGCAAGGCTTTATCATAGAAGGTTCTAGCAAACAGCTTGGCTAAAATCCTATGGTCATGAGCATAGTCACTACAAAGGATTTGAAATGTTTTAACATGAGTAACAGGGTCTCATTTTTTGTTGTAATTCTTGAGACGAGGCATATCAACTTGCTGAGGAATAGGAGTACGAATGATTTCTAGGGATAAAGGACTTCCCATGTCACATGTAGGAATGCTAAACTTGTTTTGAGTTAAAGAAGCAAGTTGTTGTTGTAAAGATGACACAATTTGATCCAAACTAATGATTGTTGAATCAGTAGAGGAAATAGTAGGCACAACAACATTAGAAACACTAGGTAAAGTGTAAGAAGCAGCAGGAATGGAAGACACAACTAGAGGAACACTTGGAACCATAGTTGGAAGAGGATTGGAATAAGTAAAAGGAACATTATGGTAAGAAGGTTGTGATGTAGGAAGGGATACAGGAGGAAAACTCATAGAAAGAGAGGGAACCTTTGTAGTCACCAAAGAAGGGGTATAAGTAGGAATACTAGGTAAAGGAATAGAAGAAGGTTTGACACTAGTAACCAGAGGAATAAATCCTAGATCTTGAGCTTCTTGGCTAAAGGTTTAACATTTGAATGCATGAGGTGAGTAATACCATGAAGAAGATTAACAACTTGATCATTATCACGAAGAACTTTCTGAAGCACCTCTATAGCTTGAATAGAATCTTGATTATGGTTTTCTTGAATAAGCCAATTACCCATTTTATCAAGTTCGATTGAGAGTTTTTGGACTTGTTCAAGAGGAACTCTTAAAAGCATCATCCTCAACATGAGATGAGTGAGAAGATTTTTTCTCCATAGTAGGGTTGGAATCATGAATAATCAAATTGTCATCCGGGATCCTAAGGAAAGGAGAGGAAGATTTAGGATCAAAGGCACCCATGAGTCTATGCCTTCTTCTTACCGAAATGTTATAGGTAGGACTAGAGGTAGTAAAGCTCATATACCAATGCAACGCAAATGAACTAAAGTAGGAAAACAAAATGCATGAATAAATGAATGTTTTTGTATTTTTTATTTTATTTTTATATGAGATGCAAACACATAAAAGAAAGAGTTGTCTATCGCGGGTTCACCAAAATGTAAGATATACACACACACACACAGATATATATATATATATATATGGTTTATGTGGGTTATGATGATGGGAAATACAAGATCTAGCCCTAAATCCAAATTCCCAAAGGAGAGATCCAAATTGACCAACCAAAAGGTTAATGCATAAAAGAATCAATCTATGGAGAATATGAATGAAGGAGAAAACCTTATATTTTTATTATGAAAAGTATGTGCAAGAAATCTTAATTGAATTGAAGACAAATACTAACCTCAAAATAGGGCAAATCTAGAAAATGTTGATTTCTGATGTTTGTGTTCAGTTTCGGGAGATTCTACAACTTGATCCGGCTGGAAATACAAAGACAAAGAAAACCCATAAAACTTTTGTCTTTCGAAGCCAGGTTGACCTTGACCTCAAGATCAAGGTACAATCTTACCCCAGGGCATAATCTTACCCCCCACTAAAGGTCGACCTTGACCTGAAACAACTCTGACAAAAATTCTATTCACGAATCTCAGAAGTTCACCGAAAAGGGTATCCAGATCTAAACTATAATTCGTTGTCCCGCACTTGCTCCTGCAAGAAAAAGGGTTTTGTTTGTTGGAGGAGGGGTTTGCCTTGGTCAAACCCCAGTTTGGAATCAACCTTTAAATATAATTGAAATTGTAATGTATATAAACAAATTAAATGGAACTATTCACCTTGCTTATGTTGAAGTTCTTGTGGAGGATTTGAATCCTTGAATCCACAAGTATGGATGCTCTAAATGAATGTAGATTTGAATATAGGATGTCTCAAATCAATTGAATTAGATCTTCAACACCAATCTTGAGTGGATCTTGGAATAGGAATAATCTTGGATGAATGTGGATGGATAAATCTTCAACAAGAGGGCTCCAAAGAGATTGAATCCTTCAATGGCTATCAATGGATCTCCTTGATGAATTGGATCTTGAATGCTTGAATGATTGGATGCTTGAGGATGAATGAATGCTTGAATTCTTTCCTTCTCCTTCTTTCTTGCTTGATGATTTCTTGATCACGTGATTACACTTGAGAGATTATGAAAAGATTATGAAAGATGAAATTGCTTGGTCAAAATGAGAGGAGGAAAGCTTCCTTTTATACAAATCTAGGGCACAAACTTCTAGAGAGGCTGACATATAAGAAATAAATTCTCATTAAGTTCAAACCCTTTGAAATGGACTTAAATTAAATATCATTTAAGAGTTTACCGTTCTGAAATCCGAAACAGCCGACCCGGAAGTGGGAAATAAAACTTTCCGAAGCTCGACATCCTAAAACTTCCAGAACCTAAAATTTGGACCTAGGGTCAAGGTTGAGGTTGACTCTGACCTAGGTCAGGGTTGAGGTCAACTTTGACCTAGGTCAAGGTTAAGGTTGACCTTGACCCACAAGGTTTTCCTTGACCCAAAAAGTCAAAGTTCTCAATTTCTTAGAAAAAGTTGCCAAAAAGAGGCTAGAAATAGGAGGGAGAAAAGTAGAACAAGAGGAAAAAAGCTAGATCCAGTCAAATACCCATAGAAGGTGCTTGACATGGCCCTAGACCACCTAATCAGATGGCTAAACTAGTCCTAAATGGAAGTGCTTCCATTTTTCGACGATACACTACCATTAAGAGGCAAAAAGGAAAATCCAAGGAAATAGAGGGTTCACGAGGGAAGACAAAGAAACAAAAAGTACAATAGAAAAATCCCAATCCAAGAAAGAGGAAATTAGAGGCAAAATATTCACTTTCATCCACTATAGAGAAGGCCTCCAAAAGACCCAAACAAGCAAAAACCCCTAGGAAAGATAGGTACACTCCTCAAAGGAGAAGCCATAAGCTGAGAAGGAAGCCTAGAAAAATAATTGTACCTAAGAAAACCAGTGCCAATAT
Organism: Chamaecyparis obtusa; assembly: GCA_027943335.1. Lineage (NCBI taxonomy): Eukaryota > Viridiplantae > Streptophyta > Pinopsida > Cupressales > Cupressaceae > Chamaecyparis > Chamaecyparis obtusa. The sequence continues at coordinate 799,659 of BSBK01009106.1, forward strand.
TTAAATTGAGTCCTCTAAATCTTTTCATACCACTCATATTGAGGAGGAGAGGGTAGTTTTTAATAGATATCTTAGGCCACCCATCAAAGACCCCAGTTTTCCTCTTCTAAAGAAGAACAAGATAATCCTTTTATCAAGGCATATGACTTAAATGAATGGAGGGGTGAAGAAGTTTCTTAAGGGGGGTGATTTGGGTGAAATGCCTTCAGAGGAGAAAGAGTTGTTAACAAATGAGGAAAAAAATCAAGATAATTTGGGCTTAGATGGATTGGTTAGGCTTGCTTCCATTGTTGAGGAAATGGAAGAGAAAGTCCCAATTGAAATAGCAGAATAAAAAGTTCAAAAGAAGATTTAGATGGTAAAGCATAAACCCCCTTCTTTTTCATGGGCATTTAAAGCCTTGGACTTGTATCATGACATGATGGAAAGGGAAGAAGAGTGGAGAGAATAAAAGTTATAATTGCATAAGGAAATTAACAAGAAGAATGAGGATATTGAAAGGAAGGAGGAGGAGATTGTATCATTAAAAACTAGGGTATAAAATGTTGTGACATTGGTACCACGACTCCTATTATGTAGACCACCACCTAGGGTGTATGCATTATATTTGAGAGAACTCAACCTCTCATTCAAATTTTTAAGGATTATGTTTGACCAAAATCCATCTATAGAAACCCTTCATGAGTTCTATGATATCTTTCAATCCTCCCCTGCAAGAACCAAGAACCTACTCTATAAGTTTTACTTGCACAATCTTGTTGTACTGCATGATACCAAATGGAATCCATTGCTCTACATTAGTGATAACCATTTGAGGGATCTAATGTCATGGATACAAAATGAGAACACTAGAGGATGAAAGTTTATAAATTATAGCCATGAAGAACTTTCAATTACCCTCACTCTTAGGGATGAGTCTAATAATCGAAGAACTCTTTGCTATGATTGGCAGGAAATTCTATACATAGATGATTGTAAACCATAGATATTAGCCTTAAGGGAGGGTGTTTACCAAGAATTTGAGCACAAGAGTCAAAACAAAGGGCAATTTTTTTTAGGATTCCTTGCACAAAGATGGGCCAGCTTTACAAATGAGTTTAAAAAATTACAACAACATTCTCCCCATAATTATTATGCAACAATTAGCCATTAGTTTGTAACAACACTTTTTGATCAATAATATTATATTTTAGTTTGAAAGTATATAGTTGAGTTTTGAGAAGACTCAGTAAGTGGGGCCACTTAGTTTGTATTCAATTTGTAGCACTTTGTAGTTATTTTGAATTCAATAGTTAGTTGTTTTGATAGTTGATTGTTCCTCCAGCCACTGTAAATCCCTTCTTGTGTATCTTCCTATAACCAAAGAAAACAAAGTATTCCCTATTTGTTTGTCGATAAATTTCATTTTTGTTATTCAATTGGTTTCATTTTAGATGGTATTTCCTATTCAATGTTCATGTTATTTCCCTTTCATGCACTTTTTTTTCCAACATTATTTCTTTTTCAACTATAGAAAGCATGGCTACAAAATGAGTTCCTAGTGCATATATTTTGTCGACCCTTTTCAAGTAATACATCCCTAGGTTGACGAAAAATGAATCTTTATGATGAACATATAGCTACTTAGCATGATGATCAATACCTAAGTTAAGGTTCTACAACCTACTTATTGAATCCATTAAATTAGACCAACATTTTTAGCATCGTTGTTGGGGATGGTGTCAAAATAGGGAGTCTTTTATAGTCATTATAGAAGTTGTTTATTTTTAGTTGTTTAGAAGTTTGTTTCAAGTTAAGCCTTGATTTTTCAAAAGAAGAAGAAGAAGGAGGAGGAGGAGAAGGAGAAGGAGGAGGAGGAGGAGGAGGAGGAGGAGGAGAGGAAGGAGGAGGATGAGGAGGAGGAGAAGGAGAAGGAGAAGGAGAAGGAGAAGGAGAAGGAGAAGGAGAAGGAGAAGGAGAAGGAGAAAGGGGAAGGAGAAGGGGAAGGAGAAGGAGAAGGGGAAGGAGAAGGAGAAGGAGAAGGAGAAAGAGATAAACCCTTATGCTAATGCATTTAAAAATTTGGTCACTTCATCTTCCTCTTCCACAAAAGAACTAGCTGACCAAGACCCTTTTTTACAATCCAATTTATTTGATACTCTATCAAGAAAGGATGGATCAACAAGTGCCCAAGCATCCAACCTTTGAATTGCCTAATACTAACTAGAATGATGTTCACGACCTTAAGAACATTCTTGCTTCATTCCTTCCTAAATTATATGGTCTAGTGATAAAGGAGTTAGATACTTTCTTGTTTGAATTTGATATCCTTTCTAAGAGCTATGACTACACCACATATTCTCATAGACTTAAGTTGTTTCCTACTACTTTGAAGGAATCAACATTAAGAAGGTTGATGGGTTTAGGAAGGGATGTTACAAATTTTTGGTATGATATGAAAGAAATATTCCTTCAAAAATACAAAAAATATTGCAGAGGAAGTGATTTAAGGGGAGATGATATATTTATAATGCAACAAAAAGATGATGAGAGTTTGGAGGACTATATCTCAAGGTTCCTGTTTAATTTGCAGAAGTCCCCACATTATCAACTTAATGTAGAGTCTAAAAAGTTGCTTTTACAGGGATTAATGAAAGTTGTGTAGAAGTATTGGATTTGATGGGAGGAGGATATATCACTAAAAATCCTTGGAATGATATTAGGAAAAGTATATTAGAACTATTCTAAAACAATTTTACAAAAGGGAAGAGGTTACCAATCTAGTATGAGTAAATCTACCACAAATGGAGTCTCAAGGATGGGAATTACACATTTACTATTAGACTTCAATCAAGACATCATCAACAATATGGATACCCATCTAGACACACTTCAATCCAAGAAGACAAATGAGGAGGCAAAGGAAATGTTAGTAAAATATTGTCCTTGCCATAGATAAAAGAAGAAGGGCTATAGATGAAAAATGGTGGCCAATATTGAAAGAAAAAAAATTCCTCCTGAGTTCAAGCCAATTGAAGGAGACAATGAATATATTTTCTTTATTTTTCAAAGAAGGTCATGGGCTCCAAGACAAGGTGTCCCATAAGACCCCTTAACTTTTAGTGGTCCTTATTCAAATGCATATACTCCTAATACTCAACGAAAACCCCAATATAATGAAAATCTTGGAGGTTATCCACCTCAGTCCTAGAATAATTCTCAAAACACATGGCCCAATTATAAAATCCCTCCATGGAATAAAAACAAAGGGAATTGGAAATAACCTCAAGAGGGTTGGCAACCACCTCAAGGGACTATAAGAAAATATCTCAATGAAGGGGAGGACAAGAATGACCAAACCAACGTGCTAGTTATCTATAGCCACCTCCACAACCTCAGCAAAAGCCATTAATTCTTCATAGTACTCAAAATTATACCTCACCTATACCTACCCAATTTCTAGTACAACATGTTCCTAATCCTAATATAAAGCCACAACAACAAACTATCCATTCTACCAATCCAAATCAACACCCTACATATGCTCTTTGTATTAGTGTTATACATCTCAGGTCAAGAATAACTTTACCGACATCTTCTTCATCAGTCATAATTAAATTACCTGCAAAAGAGGTAGAGAAAGATAGTGTTCCTAGTCCACCTATTCAACTGAATTAGTCAAAAGGGTCAAAATTGCCCCCAAAATTTGTTGCAATACTTCCATTCCCTCAAAGGTTAGAGGTAGAAGTGACCAACGATAAATAAGAGTTGACTTTTGATTTAATAGACCAGTTGAAGCATGTCTATGTCAAGATACCTATGTTCCGAGCCATCAAAGATGTCCCAATTTATATAAAATCCATAAAAGAAGCATGTCTAAAGAAACCTGGAAGAAATAAAAAGGATCCTCAAATAGTGCATGTAATAGGTTAGTTGATAGACATAATTCTTGAAAAAGTAACTGTCCCTAAATACTCTAACCCAAGTAGCCCTGTGGTTGAGGTTGTTATCAATGTTATGGAAAAATATATCATGCATCATCTTAATATCACCCATTTGAGGCCTACACCTACTATCCTCCAACTAGTAGATAGTTCCACTATTAAACCTAATGGTATGGTATAAGACCTTGTTGTAACTTTGGGCTCTTGGGAATATCCAACTAATTGTATGATTTTTTATCCTAAAGCAACTCTGGGAGGTTATCCTACTATTTTGGGAAGACCCTGGTTGGCTACACCAGATGTCTTTATAGGTTGTAGGTTAGGGTACATGACTATTTCTAATGGTTTGACTACTAAAAATATTTCTTTTTATCCACCAACATAGTCCAAGCTTGATTTCAAACAACTAGTTTGTCCAGATATAGGGGAAGAAATAGATGAGGATGATACAATTACACAACTTATAGTGATAAATAGGGATCCTTTTCCACAACTCCAAGGAGGATTAAATAATCTCCAATATTATTTAGAATTACTATGGTGTAGATGAGAAACCACTAAGCCCACCATGTCTTCTTTTTCCTTTGCATATAATTCTTCCTGTATCCTATTCACCAAACTTTCCTATAGATGAATATATGCTTCATACTTGACTACCACATGAAATGAAAATGCCATGCCTTAGTGAAGCATTAATGATTGAACTGACTAAGCAAGTGTAAGTTTCACTAGGTAATTTTTTGAATGTAAACAACAAACTTATTGAGAAGCAACACATGTCTTTGACAAAATTGTTTGAGTCTCTTCAACAAGCATTTGCATGGGATTACCATGACATGAAGGGTCTTGATCCTAATTTGTGTACCCATAGAATCTACGTAAGATAAGATTGCATACCTATAAGGAATCCTTAGAGAAGGATTAACACTAAATTAAGAGAAATAGTAAAAGGAGAATCATATAAACTACTAGATGCATGATTCATTTACCCAATTTCTGAAATTCAATGGGTACCACCTCTTGTTATAGTTCCTAAGAAGGTCAAAAAGTGGATACTATGTGTAGATTGCATGGAACTTAATGATGAAACCAAGAAGGATCATTTCCAACTCCCTTTCATTGAATAAGTACTAGATTCTTTAGCAAGGAAGTAATACCTCCCATTCTTCGATGGTTTCAGTGGATACAATGAGATAAGAATTGCAACTAAGGACCAAGAGAAGACACCATTTACCTATTCTTGGGGTACCTATGCCTACTCTATACTCCCATTTCGATTGTGTAATGATTTCAAAGGGTGGCCATTAGCATATTTTCAGGTATATCACATGACTATATGGAAATTTATATGGATGACTTTACTTCTTATGGTGCTACTTATGAGGAAGCCTTGAGTAACCTATATAAACTTTTGCAAAGGTGTGAAGATAATAAATTTTATTTGAATAGTGAAAATTATTTTATGATGATGCAAGAGGGAGTAGTTCTTTTCCACTACATCTCCCAAGTTGGTATCCAAGTTGACCCTGCAAATATTGTAGTTTTTGTTAACTTGTTAATCTTTTCCAAGCATAAAGATGTTAAAATTTTCTTAGGACATGTAGGTTATTATAGAAGTTTTATAAAGGATTTAAAAAATATGGCAGGACCTTTGTATAATCTATTTATTAATGATGTTTATTTTCAATGGACCCCACAATGTGTAAAAGCATTTTGTAACTTGAAGAAAACATTGACTCAGCCATTGGTTCTTAAAGGACTTAATTGGAAATTTTCATTCCACATCCATATGGATGCCTCAAATTATTCTATTGGAGTAGTTCTTGTTTAGAAATAAGAATCTATGGAGATATCTATCTATTTCATCAATAAAAACTTGTAAGGACCCAAATTCAATTATACTATCATAGAGAAAAATATGTTAGCATTCATATATGCACTCAATAAATTTAGACACTACATCATTGGTTTTCAATTTTTTGTTCACATAGATCATGAAGCCACAAAACACCTCCTGAATAATACTTCAATCATAGTAAGGTTAGCAAGATGGTTGCTATTGATGTAAGAGTTTGATATTACCATAGTTGATAATCCATACATAGAAAATGTAGAAGTTGATTTCTTATCTAGGTTGACAATAAAGGATGGTCAAAAAGTCCTTAATGAATCCTTTCTAGATGACCATTTTTTCCCCATTATTATTCACATGCCTTGGTATGTTGATATATCCAATTACCTAGTTTCTAATAGAATTCCTTCTTACTTTTCACCAAAAGAGAAGAGGTTGCTTGATAAAAATATCTTCAATTTCTCCTGGATAGAAAATTGTTTATTTTATCTTGGACCTAATCAAGTGATGATAATATGCATAAGAGAGGATGATACCTATGATATTTTACATGCATGCCATGATGAGCCATGTGGAGGGTATTCTAGAACCAAAAGAACAACCATCAAATACTTAATTTTGGATACTATTGGCATACTCTACAAAAAAGATACAATAATGTATACAAGGAAATGTGATAGATGCAAAATAATAGGAAGACCAAATAGATCAGATGAAATCCCACTACAACCATGGGTGGTTGTAACACCATTTGACAAATGAGGGCTAGATTTTGTAGGACCTATTGATCCTCCATCCACTAGAAAGTCCTATATTTTTGTTTACACTGATTATGTGACCAAGTGGGTTGAATTCAAGGCAACAAAAAATGCAAGCAACAAAAAAGTTGCAGAGTTTCTCTATGAGGATATTTTTTCCCGCTATGGAGTTCCTAGAGAAATTTTCACTGACCAAGGGGCTCAATTTACTTCCACCCTTATTACAACCTTGGTAAATGAATAAAATATTAGGGATATGAATTCAAAACCCTATCATCCACAAGAATATGGATATACACATATGTTAGAAATAGGAAATACTGAGAAAGGGGGGGGTGAATCAGTATTTCACAAACTTTTACTTTTTCCCACTTATGGATATAATAGATTACTTTAAAGCATAAGAGACTAAATAGAATATATAACAGTAAATGTAAAGAACTCATAACACATGATATGTTCTTGAGGAAACCTTGGCCAAGGGAAAACCCCAGTGGGGATGGTACCCACAAAGATCCACTAATCAAAAGATATCCTGTTAAGGATGTTGACCTTGTTAGGAGCCTGTTACAAAAATATAGTGTATCAGTCCTGGTTAAGGGACTATAGGCCTTGTTAGAAGCCTCAACCCTGTTAGGAGTTGTAGATACAAAACCTGATTACTAGATGAGCTCATTTCCCAAACAAGTAATACAATTTTTTATTGATTACAATATGGTACTGCTTACAACTTCGCATCAACAACTTTCGTCGCTATCACCATACACAACTATCACAAGTTACATTTCAAGTATGTTTGATACATTACAATATTACATCTTTATACAAGATACAAACATAATATCTTTCTCCAGTCAGCTTTCACATCTTTATCAAAGAGTAAACATCTAGGATGTTGGCTCTTTATAATATTAATTCATTATTTTGACAAGCAAAATAATCCCTTAATTCATTTACTAGTTCTGCCTTCAAAACTGCTCTGTCGGCTATACTCTGTCATCGGTAAAACAATCATAACTTTGTCCGTAATATCCATACTCTTTTGCACACTAAGATGGGGTATCCTTAGACACCATAGAGTCTATGTTCAACTGCGCAAACTCTGATCATGCTCCAATGAACGTCGCCAAAATAAACTGTATCGGGTGCTCTGTCAAAAACACTGTTTCATACTTAGACAATTTTAGTCTGTGATCTTCCATACTTACTTTCCAGCTTATGCGATCTTCATAGGGAACATATGTTTCCATAATGACAACATCCATGTACATACCTCAGCCAAATTGCCAACAATCTCCCCCTTTGTCATTGGTGGCAACATATGAAAAAATTGGCTAAGTGTACAAGTCAAAATCTCAAAATTTGTATCAAAATTGTGGCCATAGAATATTATCCTTATATTTCCTCAAAATATACACATAATCTATAACACTTCATAATACTCCATAGAATTCCCCCTATGAGTATCCTTCCTTATCATGTAAAGGCAATTTTCTAAGTATCTCTCCCCCTTTGACAACAATGACAAAATAAAGGGTGGAAAGGGATATACAAAATTGTGTCAAAACTTTTACCTTACTGTCTTATTGCAAAGCTGGTAGGCTTGCAACACAATCTACAAAATCTAACTTCCAAGCCTCAAAATCTTTCTCCCATGCCTTCTTTATTGTAATAGTTGTGATATGAAATTGTGAAAGTTGTGATGTGAATGTATGCATGAAGTGAAGAAAAGAGCTAATTCAATGATGAAGGAAGACTTGTGAAGTACAAAGATCTAGATTTGTGATCTTGTGTAGCAGAGAGTGTGGTTTTGGCACATCACAAATAGAGAGATAGAAGGCATCCTTAAAAAGAAATTAGAAGTGCACATGAAAGATTGGGTAGGAATACTTTCTGAAGCAGTATGGGCATACAAGAAATCTTAGAAGACAACAACATGTTTCACTCCTTTTGAGATGTTGTATGGAAAAATAGCCACGATCCCAATTAATTTGAGCATAAGACTTTGAGAGTATATGTTGATCTTGATATGGATATATCTACAACACAAAAGGAATGAATCATGCAATTGAATGCTCTAGATGAATCAAGGAAATCAACACTACACCATATCAAAGTGGTAAAAAACTAAAAAATGAGATGGAATGATAAATACATTAGGGAGAAGATATTCCAACTAGGATATTGGGCATTTATTTATGGTTCAAGGTATAAGGATAATATGGGCAAAGTGAAAACTAGATAGCTTGGCCCATATGAAATTACAAAGGTTTTTCCAAATGGATTTTTTGAGCTCACTACAATTGATCCAGTGAAAATCAATTTATTAGTCAATGGTCATTGGTTAAATATTTATCAGAAGCCAACATCTAAGTAGGAGTTCCTACAAATTTTTTATGTAGGGCTTGATTTAGAACTTCCTGTAGTCGCATAAGGTGGACTTAATGTCACACCTTCTGCCTAGTTAGATCCATGCATGCAATCATAATAAATATTTCCACCTCTTGTGAAATTCCAATTCTTAATTAATAAATGCACAACTCAACTTCATTCCACTTTACTTTACTTCTTTCCATAATCATCTCACCATCATTTATTTCCACTTCCACTTCTCTGGTTTACCAATTCGGAATGCAAAAAATCTAGTAATGATCAAATACTTAGAATTTATTATAAAAATAAAGTATGTACATAAGCATTAGGTATATTAATTACATTAGATACTTTTTATTTTCTGCATAATTAAAATTCATATCTCACATAGCAATTTTTCCTGTGCCTATCTTGCCACTTTTTGGTACATGTGTGAACACCTGTCAACCTTTTGGTTGGGGAGAGGGTACACAAAGTGTCATGTCATGAGTCATGTCCTCCATATGCATACTTTTTAAACATTCCAACCTATCATGTCACTTTTTATTACAAATATTATGAATTAAAGCTGAAGACAACTTATGTGCTAATTGTGTACTGATGTGATCCATATTTAAATTTTTGAACCTACCTACCTATAGTAATAATTTTGTCACCATTCTTTGTAATAATTCATTTTTATTACACCCATCTTTGGATGCATTTATTATTAAAATGATTATGCCAAAAAGAGAAAACTTGGATGAATTTTGTCTAGGCAACAATATGACAAAATTGCAAAGTAGTTATAGAGGGGTTCATAGAAGTTGCAAGAGGTGTTTATAGGTATTTCAGAGAAGAAGTTGTAGGAAGTGTCTGTTAGTTTTCTCAAAGTTTACCAATTTGCTAGGGAATTTCTATTGTTAGAGGAATTTAGGGGATTTTTAAAAAATTAGCATAATTTAAAGACTATAAACTAAAGAAAAATTATGGGAGGTCAGCCCATACGTACTAAACCTATAGTTAACACAATGATATTCTAACACCTAGTATGTGAGGCTAGGTTTTGGAAATTTGGATATCTTGATTAATTTCTCAAGATGAATGTATTTGATGTCAACACTACACTATAATTCAACCAAACCCTCTTAAATGGTGAAGTGAGAGTGAAGGGATTGATGATTACAGAAACATAGGAAAGAATAGAAGAAGTAACAAGGTTACCAATTGTTAGTGAGAAGTACTCCAAGTCTAAGGATGCTCAGTCTACCAAGGTTAGGTTTACAAAACCTCATGACCCTCCTTTGAGTATAGATAAGCAAGGAACAAAGAGATTGTCTTTTCCCATAAAGTGGAAACAAATGGAGGTGTATATTATCAAATACCGAACATGTGAAGGAAGGTAGTACAATGTCCATTTTGTGCACTTCAAGCTATTAATCCATATCAGACAAAGCAGGCACGTGAATGTTTCAAACATTTTCTATAATTTCTATCGAATATGGTATCTAAAATGCAAAAAAAAAAAGCTCAATTTTGTATCCCAACATAGTTTGATCAAACTATTGGTAGAGAGGTCTTTAAGGGATGTTTATCAAATGAATTAGGAGGAATTAATTCAATTTAGGGTGTTTAATTAAAATGTGGGACTTATGGGTCATCCTTTAACCCAAAGGATTACCACAGATAGAGGAACTTTTATTGAGGATCCTAATTAGTCAAGTTTGTGAAGGCCAAATTGAAGGGTCATGCAAAGAAAGTTTACCCAGGGGCTTCAACCTCAAGGGAAACCCCTATTGTAGGTTCTCCTACAAATGAGGCATGTTCCTCTAAGTCCTCTCCTAGTAAAGATAAGGGTTATTTAGTAGGAGTTAACATTAATAAAATCACCTAAAATCCTAGCAAAAAGTAGGGCTACCATTAAGAGGCAAAAAGGAGAATCCAAGGAAATAGAGGGTTCAAGAGGGAAGATAAAGAAGAAAAAATTACAATAGAAAAATTACAACCCAAGAAAGAGAAAGTAAAAGGAAAAATATTCACCTATAACCATTATCGAGAAAGCCTCCAAAAGACAAAAAGAAGTGAAAACCCTTAGGGTATATATGTCTAATCCTCAAAGGAGAAGCCACAGGTTGAAAGGGAAGCCTAGAAAAATAATTGTACCTAAGAAAACTAGTGCCAATATTCAAATTGATTCATTTGAATATCATTATACCACTCCTAGTGAGGAGGAGAGGGTAGTGTTTAATAGATCTCCTAGGCCACCCATGGAAGATCCCCATTTTCCCTCTTCTATCAAAGAACAAGATAATCCTCTTTTAGAGGCATATGAATTAGATTAAGAGAGGGGTGAAGAAGTGTCTTAGGGGGTGATTTGGGGTGAAATGCCTTCATATGAGCACAAATTATTGACAAATGAGGATCAACCTCAAGATAATTTGGTCTTAGAAGGATTAGCTGGGCTTGTTGTTGTTGTTGAACAAATGGAAAAGAAAGTCCCAATTGAAATAGTACAAGGAAAAGTTTAAAAGAAGATTTAGGTGGTAAAGCATAGACCCCCTTCTTTTTCATAGGCATCTAGAACCTCAGACTTGTATAATGACATGATTGAAAGGGGAGCAGAGTGGAGAGAAGAAAAGTTACAATTGTAGAAAGAAATTAACAGGAAGAATGAGGAGATTGAAAGGAAGGAAGAGGACATTGTAGCATTAAAAACTAAGGTAGACAATGTTGTGACATTGGTACCATAACTCCTAGAATATAGACCACCGCCTAGGATATATGCATTATATTTGAGAGAACTCAACCTCTCCTTCAAATTGTTAAGGATTACATCTGACCAAAATCCATTTGTAGAAACCCATCATGATTTCTATTATGTCTTTAAATCTTCTCCTGTAACAACCAAGAACCTACTATGTAAGTTTTTACTTGCACAATATTGTTGTACAACATGATATCGAATTGAATCCATTGCTCTAGATTGGTGATATCATTTGAGGGATCTAAGGTTATTGATACAAAATGAGAACACTAGAGGATGCAAGTTTATAAATTACATAGATGAAGAGCTTTCAATTTCCCTCACTCTTAGGGATGAGTCTAAGAATCCAATAACTATTTACTATGATTGGCATAAAATTCTACACAGAGATGATTATGAACCATATATATTAGCCTTAAGAGAGGGTGTTTACCAAGAATTTGAGCACATGAGACAAAATAAAGGGCATAAAATTTTAAGGGTCCTTGCACAAAGATGAGCCACCTTGACAGATGAAGAGTAGGGTGGAGGTGAATCAATGATGTGAAATAATGTATCAATTTTTAAAGCCAAACTTAAATAAAAAATTAACTAAAATGAGTCAAGATAACAACACAAGGATGAGACATGCACATGAAATTATAACACAAGATATGTCTTGAGTGGAAACCCTCTTGGGGAATAAAACCACTCGAAATCCCTGACTAGCTTAATCTGGAAATATCTTTTTTAACAATGCATCACTGGCTATACAACTGTCTCACTAACAATGCTATCTCATTGATAGTCTTTTTCTATGCCTCACTGGCTTTTCATTTCACTACAATTTTCATACACATAGAGTTAGATTTGATTTTGCATAGTCACTACAACCTAATACAATACAACAATAAGCCCAAATAAGACTTTGTGTTGACCAATGCATGATACAAAATTATGAGTTCCTATAACCCCAATCAAGTATTTATGATTAGTAAAACTAATTATACACAAGTTAATTTATTTAATTAGGATCCAAAATACTCTTTGTATCTTTCATTAATGTAAATATGTTTTTATTTAACATGCCTCAATATTTACAAAATCTCTTTGAAAATATAATGCTTAACCTCTGTTCTGAAAATTAGTAAACTAAATCATAATTATCTTTGTCCAAAAATAATATTCTTTTAAACAATATGTGTTATCTTTGTAAAGTATATAAATCTACATTAACTTATTAACCTATGTCATTAAGTCTTTGCAAATAAAAAATCTTTTAATCAACCACTTATCAACTCAAATCATAGACCACATACTTGGGTTAAGGCAACAAAGATCTTGGTTAAGAGTGGCAAAATATGTTTTTTGAAACAAACTTAGAAAGGGCTAAAGAAAAAGTGCATGGTTACATTCAAACTAGAGTTTAGATAGTGATAGGGTTTACATATATGTATTACCTTAAAAAAACACCCTACATGATTAGATAGTCTAAATCCACAAACCCTTCACAAGGGTTTGGACCAAAATGATGTAAACATAATAGCCTTATCATAATGCAATTCAACTCTGATTAGAAATGAGTATGAACACAATATCTTAACTGAGGTTGCAACCAAAATAACATAACGTATAAGATACATATTAGGTTTAAACCAGAACAAGAGACCCAACAAAGACAGGGTTTATAGAATGAGAAGATAACCCTTAACCATGATTCAAATTTGAAACCCCAATAAGACCTTATTCAAAATGTATACAAAGAACTAAAGGAATGATTTCAAAGAACCCTTGACATAATCTGTACTAGGGTTCAAACTCAAACAATAATGATAACCATGGAGTAAACACAAAAAAATAAACTAAACTCAGTTTTTTTGCATTTACAACCACAAAGACTAGTTGGTCTTTAAAAAAACTCAAACGAAACACTTTATAACAAAGGATTAACAAAAAAAAATTAAACCAAGATGTAAACTAAGAGAAGGAAGGATACACCTGGCTAAGAACCAATCTAAAAGACTCTTCAAAATCCTATACACTTTGCCAACATCTCATCTTCACGATGTTTCACAATCGCTACCAAAATTTTCTGCAGTTGCCATACCTTTCCGTTAACATGGAATCACTGGTAAGTGTACGTTCCCTAGCTCGGATAGAGCCTTAGCTCTATTGAGATATGGTTTCAAAATGAAACCCAAATTTTTAACAAAATTTAATAAAACCAAATTTATAAATGCTTATTTCACTTCCTTACATACCACTAATTAAAACATGTCATGCCACAAAAAGATCTTAATTAATGCTCCACTTTTGATGCATAACAACAACACAACCTTAGCATAAAGTGCTAAGTGTTGTATTTTATCACAACACTTTCAAGCGTAGTCGACTCAAAGGCATGATTTCATTAATCCTTTTTAAAACATAATCACCCCAAATGCCTTAGTCAATTCAATGAATTTCAACATTGATTCAAACACTATACATAATATATGCTTTTGAAAATTGATTGTAATATGTTTCAAATGATATCAAAATAAGTAGATGATTTTGACAATGTACTGGATTTTCTCAAGATATGTTTTTTTGTATGTTTTTCATAAGATGATTTTGAACACAAATTGAGATATTTGACAATGCATGCCAAAGGAAATGAATATAATAATCAACTTCTATCAAACTGTAATCACTGATACTCAAAATTGATCATTGATACTCAAATTGATCAAACTACTTAATGTGTCTAAAATAACCTTAATGCAATATTATTTATTGAATGATGAATGATGCAGTGGTATTCATGATGTAATATGAAATTGATCCATAACCATAAGAATAATCTAAATGATATAAAAATAATGTATCCATGATAGCTAATGAAATGATGATGCACATTGAATCTGAACCCAACACTATGATCATGAAGGATGATGTAATTCATAAATCATATAATGGTAATTCATTGATCATATAATTGTAATTCACTGATCATATAATTACAACATCCTATTAGTGCTTTTGATAGCAAGGAAAACTAGGAGAGGAGAAACACCTTTTTGGTTTAATGATGAACCTAGTCTAAAGCAATAGTTAGAGGCCTTGTAACAAGGAGGTTCCAATAGATCAACTGGTTGAAGACAAAGGCTAGACTTGAAGAAGTCATCAACTATTCTCAAGCAACCATAAAGTCTAATAATGGAATCTTAATGATCATCTCTAGAGTAGAGTAGATACAGGGATATTAGTTGTGCTAGATTCTCTTTGTAATAGAAACAATTTTGACTATTTCTCTCTTAGAGCATAACTCCTTGTTTTATATTATAATAAAGAAGTAACCTCCTATTAGCATGGGAGTGGAATTGTTGGTAGATAGGGTTACTTAGAGTTTCCTTTATTTAAATAAGGTTTAGGTACTCTCTCTCTCTCAAGATTTAGAACCATACATATTGTAACTTCCATTTTTCAGTTTATAGAAAAACAATCTTCAACCACTACTATGTAACAACACCTTTTGATTTATAATATAATATTTCAGTTTGAAAGCATATAGTTGAGTTTTGAGAAGACTCACAAAGGGGGCCCACTTAGTGAGTATTCAATCTATAGAACTTATTATTTATTTTGTATTCAATAATTAGTCATTGTTTTGATAGTTGATTGTTCTAGTAGCCATTGAAAATCCCTTCATGTGTCTATTCTTGCAACCAAAGCAGACATAGTAGTCCTTGTTTGTTTGTCAATACATTTCATTTTTATTATTTAATTGGGTTCAATTTAGATGATATTTCATGTTCATCAATCAAGTTATTTCCTTTTCGTGCACTTTGTTTCCAACATTATTTCCTTTTCATCTATAGAAAGCATGGCTACAAAATGAGTTCCTAGTGCATATATTTTGCCAACCCATTTTAAGTAATATGTCCCTAGGTTGACAAGAAATGAATATTTATGATGACTGAATAACTACTTAGAATGGATGATCAATCCCTAAGTTAAGGTTATACATCCTAGTTATTGAATCCATTAAAGAAGACCAACACATGTACTGAGTGCAACATAATGGTAGATGAGTTGGAAAAGACCAAAGTCAAGGTAGCCAAGATTGAAAGGAAAACTGCTAGCATCTCTAGGTTTAGCATGCGAGTAATGCATAGCTCTGCTACCCCTTTATGCTTCTTAAAAAAGAAGATCCTTGGTGTTGATGAGAGTGACAACAAGTACATGGAACTTTTGAAGTTCTTGGTAAAGGATTGGTCTAATGTGTCGCAACAAGTGGGGTGTAAATTTAAAGGAGCTTGATAGGGACATAGTCCCTTCTATTTTTTTAAATCTTTTTTTCTTTTAATGATCATGTTTGGCATTATGTTAAGACTTTTAAAGTTGTGTATGTTTTAGTTCTCAAACTTTAAGTAGAGTAGTTATGATTATTACTGTGGATGGCCCTAAGTGGATTTTTTTATAAGACTTATGGTAGTTTAGATGGTTTGTTGGACAAGAATTACCAAGACTATGGTTCCTTTTTGAATATGTAACTACTAATAGTTTGGTTTTGATTTTTTTGATATTCAAAGTATATTTTTTATTTGCTACTATTGTCTATCCTATAATGCCCACCCCTTTACTATCATCTATGTTTATGATGCTAACCCATTTAGACTACTATTTATGAATATTAGATCTTCGACTACATTTAATGATTCAGTTCTATTATACTTTAAATCATTTGATTTATATCATGTTAGTTAGATGATGGTGGTTATTTACATATGATGATGTTACTTATGTTATCATTTTTACTAACCCCATAATTGCATGTGTATGGTTGACATGTATGTTTTATAGTTATGTTTGATGTGCCTAATGTGGTTGAACGACGAAGTCATAGGTACTTACTTGCAAGATCCACATGATTGGCCGATCCCTGCCATTGTTTGTTATATATTTATAAATGTTTGTACATGCTCATCTTTTATGTAGGATGTCAGGTATCGGACATCGACTTCCTTGAATTGCTAGGATGAGTGTGCCTTATCACATTATCTCAATGGTAAGAGAGGGGAGATAGCATCTAGGTCTAAATCTCAACGTAAGCCAATCATTGTCCTCAAATAGTGGACAATTATCTTTTTTGCTACCCTTCGAATTCATCAAGATGACATCATTCATGAACCCTTTCTTTGAGTTTGATTATTATTTTATGGGTTTGGCTGGTTTTTCCTTCGTGTTTGTTTTCCAGGTGCCTTGATGTGAATTTTGTGTTATTAATGTATTAAAGACTTAATCAAGACTAATTATGATCCTAGTAAGGTTATGCGATTTTTTGAGTTTCTTACAGAGCAGGATTATTGTTTTGATACCTGTGTCTTAATTTTCAAATGGAGTTTCCTTGTTGTGTAACATGTGGATATCTCCATGCCGAACTCCTACCCAGGAATTATAGGGTCTACATATCCCCGCTTGCCTCTGAGCTCCCTTTCCCAAATAGAATCGATGGCCTGGAGCTTGAACAAGTGTTTGTCTACAATTCCATGCTTCATTACAGGGCAGTTCATCAGGTTATTGGTGAAAATGTGCTGTCACCAAGGACAAAAATAGTGGTATTCCCTTCACATCTAGTGTCGATCTTCCTATCCAACTTAATGGACCTGCTGCAATCGATCGAATTAGTGGTTTATATTGCCAAAAAAATAGTTCAGCCTCAATTTATCTTAGACACTTGGCTCATGGAGGCACTCCAAAAGTATGAGCTTTGGTCAAGTAAAGCACTGATTGGTGGTTTATTTTATCACCATGACCTTATGGTAAGCCATGAGCATCTGATGGCATATGAATATTTTAAATGGGCCATGGAGAAAAAGAGTTATCAAATTGTTAGCAACAATCTGTAGATTGTGAGCCCGGTTCTTGGGAAGGATCTCGTGGACAAAATCATAAGACTAGCACATGCGGTGTTGGACCTATTGCTCTCACCGCTTCCTCTGGTTCAACCTCCACCATTAAACACATCTTGCAATGTGCTACTCCCCAGTACTTCAAAATAGGTACCTGATTTGAATGTCCCACTTTCACCTATTCAGTCTTCTACTATTCCCCCTACAACACCGATCTTGCTTGATGGCTGGGAAGCAATGAATGTTTCGGCTCCGCCAGCTGGCTAGGAGCATGCATGGGACTACATGCAATGATCATCCTCTCCCATGAATGAATGTTAGTTTTGTGCAATTGAATGTATATGTTGTATTACAAAGGTGCATATGATAGGTCTTTTGGGGTTTTTTGCTTCTAGCTGGCCTCTGTTATGTCTCTACCCAATTAATGGGTTTTTGAGCTAGTGTAACATCCTTCATGGATTTGTGGTTTGCATGAGCAAAACCAATTGTAAAAAGCGTTATATTTCCCTTGCATGTATATGACTATGACTTTGGGGTTTCTTCCTGATTCTTCCACGAATGAGTCCTTGAATCAGTTTATATTAATATAAATATGGTGGCTAGTCCACTTTGGCTTAAAAAAAATAAAAATTGAATTATAAATTTAAGATTAAAAGTTGAGTGATTTGAAGGAATTGGAATTATTAATTAAATAAATAATTCTTTTAAGTAAAGGATTGAGATAAACAAGGTTAGAGTTGAGTTCTGATTTCTGTGACTTGGAGTTAATTATTTTATTATTTTTAATAGTTGAGTTCTTATTCCTGATTGCGAGTTGCATGTTTAAGTTCAGTTTGTTGGGTTTTCTATATTAGAGTCATTTTTGGCCATTATTCTACACATAGGTTTTAGGAGGCTTTATAGGCTTTGGATTGGAATTTAAGGAATTAGTGAAAGATTAGGATTTTTAGAGTTTTGGATAGTCTTCATGGTTTCTATCAATTGGTGGATTTAACGTAGGGCTTGAAACCCTCCTAGATCTTAATCTTTTTAAAGAAAGTTTGTTTGCTTTGTGCCTGCCAGATTTGGTTGATGGTTGTTTTGGAATTCTTCTCTCGCACAATTTCCAATTTAAAAGATTTTGTTTTAAGAAATCTTGTATTGTGAATACCTGGTATTATGTTGTTCAAAAGATCATGTATTAAATTAGTTAGGGTTTGTTGAAATTTTGGTTGAGACCCTAGAAAATTTAAATCAAATTAATATATATATATAATTTTTATATGGGCATAATTAGTTTTCTCTCTCTCTCTCTCTCTCTCTCTCTCTCTCTCTCTCTCTCTCTCTCTCTCTCTCTCTCTCTCTCTCTCTCTCTCTCTCTCTATATATATATATATATATATAATTTATATGGACATAATTAGTTTATGGAATTAAAAAGGGATTTACCTGATGACCTAAAACTGATTGAATAACTTGATGAACTAAAGAGATAGTGATTAGAGATCACTGAGCTATTAAAGTGATATGTAAGATGATTAAATCAGTCAATATGTTGTCATTGATGTCAACTAGTTTTGAATATACTTATCATGATAGTTACAAATATATGAACATCTGTAGAAGGAAGAAATGAGATATCTACATAAGGACAAGATGGATATGACAAATAAGGATAAGGTATACATTGGGTAACTTATTAATGAGTTTATGGCATTATGTTGTTGATTTGAGCACGTTGTATTATGAAGAAGAGATCAGAATTGAACAAGTTAATGTGGTCAGTAATTGAAGATTTTTGTATACACCAAGTTAGTCTTGTGTATACCGAGTGACAGTAATAACTGAGTTAGTTATCATTGACGCATTCAATATTAACCAAGTATGGATGAAAACATTAAATGTTATAACAACTGACTGAAATTGATGAGCTAGAAATTGCTTATGATTTTGAGGTAAGAGATGAAGTTTGTTATAAGATCCATGACTGAAAAATTTTAGAGATGATCGAAGGGATGAGGATGAAACATGTTATGGACACATTTTTCGAGGAAGGTTGAAGTGGAAAAATGGATGATGGAGATTAAGAGGCATAATCTAATGGCTAATATGAAAATTGTTTACACGTCTATTTAAGAGACATGAGATTCATTGTTGAACTATGCCAGATGAATAGAGACTGTAGAATATTTCGCATGAAGATATTTTTCATGCATACCTGATCAAATTAGTTACAAATAGAACCAAGCTAAACTGCAAGCATAACTGAGCGTTAGAGATATACACACTGAGTGAAGTAAGTTGGAGGATATGATGAAGTAAATTGATTATTGATCATATGAGTTATTTTGAGCTTAGCATAGATCTGAATACTTGCAAATTGAGTTGTATTTGAATTAGATCACTACTGTATCAATTTAACCATTGTTACAACAAAATCTCTTAACTGAGTGGACTTAATAGTCTTTTGTATTTCCATATGACATTCAAGGAATGTTAAATATTTTCTTGTTGACCTCATAGTGAATGCTAGTCAAAAGTTAACTCTTAGTGATAAATCCTCTAACCAGGTCACACCTTACAATGTGAATTGTAACCTTTAATAGGGTTGCTTCCTAACCGGGCTCACTTCAGAAGAGTGAATTATTTTTGGGTTACCAGTCCCAGGTGGTTTTTTCCTTAGTAGGGTTTCCATGTTAAATCTTTGTGTTATGTGTTATTTGTTATGATTATTTTTCTATCATACTTTACATGTTGCATATTTGATTAATCGGTAAAGACAATTTTAGAAATTACTAGTATTCGGTAAACAAACAAAAAGACAATTATTTTACCTTACCGAGTTGTTTGAATTGTTGAAAAAGTACATTTGAGAGTTTGGGACTGTAGGATAACTGATTTAACTGATTCACCCCCCCCCCCTCTCAGTTATCTAATAATTGGTATCAAAGTGTATTGGTTGCTTGGAGGAAATTGTTAAGGACTTGAGAAAAGGATCACAAGATGTATAAAAGGGAAGTGCCTAAGCTGAAAAAAGATAACTTCCCCACATGGAAAAGTAGGATGAGATTTCACATATCTAGAATTGGAGAATCTTCTCTTCATCTCCTAGACAATGGCTACATACAACCGACTATTGGACCTTTGACAGTTGATCAGTTGAGAGACAGACATGAACACAATAAAACAATGATAGAGATAGATTTTACTCTATCTGATGAAGAATTTGAACATGTCAAAGCATGCACTACAATGAAAGAAATGTGGGACAAACTTGCACTAGTTCATGGAGGAGATGTAAATGTACTAAGGGCTAGAGTTGAAATCCTTAGAGGTAGATTTGATGATATGAAGATGAAAGAAGGTGAGAACATCACACAATACTCTAACCAAATCAAGGAGGTGGTCAATGCTATCCGAGGATTAGGAGGTATTATTTTTTAAGACACTGTTGTGTGTAAAATACTGAAAACCTTGCTGCCTATCTATGCTATAAGAATCTTTTCTATTCATGAAATGAGATCTGCATTGGGTAATGTTCTTACGCTTGATAGTCTAATTGGTAAGCTAGCTATTTTTGAGCTGAATAACTATGATAACAATATTGTACCGAGTGTTGAATCTACATTTATGTCATCATTGAAGATTGGTAAGTCTAGCAGTAAACATAACATAAGAAATGAAAGTGGCAGTGACAGTGAAGATGAGCTTGATGAGCTTGAAGCACTTATGGCTAGGAGACTTTAGAAAGGTAAAAGAATGTATGAAGAAAAGTTACCTTTAGCATGTTTTAATTGTAAAGAGATTGGCCATATTATTGCCAGATGTCCTCACAGGAAAGATGAAGATAAAGACAATGACCGATCTAGTGATAGAAAGTTTGACAGAAGAGACAACCAAAAACAAAGAGGAAATCGACAGTTTGACAGAAGAAACAATTGAGACTACAAAGACAAAGGCAAGAAGGCATGTTACCTTGTTGGAGATGATGATAATGACACCGACATCGACACTGATGAAGATGTTGAGGTAGTATTTGTTGCAATGAAAGATGATTCTGAAGAAGAAAATGTATGTAGAAACAACACTTATATCTAAAGTTAGCAAGAATGATACATGGATTATTGATAGTGGCTATACACATCATATGAATGGTAATGAGGATAAATTTTAATACCTTGAACACTATAATAGAGGATCTTTTAAAATGGAAAATGATACACCTTGTCTAGTGAAAGGAAAATGATCTATCTTGTTGAATAATAAGATTAGATGTGAGAATGCATATTGGGTGAAAGGACTTAACTATAATCTGTTAAGTGTAGCACAATTGAATAATTTGGGTCACTAAATTGCATTTGAAAGTAAAAAGGTGAAGATCTATGATGAAACTAGAAAGTTGGTCGGTACTGGTGAAAAATCCAAAGATAATCTATTTTATCTTGACAATGCTGAAACTTCTTGTTTATTGGCTAGAAATTAAGATGTGTGATTGTCACATAAGAGATTGTGTCATGTAAACTTTGATAACATGGTTAAGATTAGTAAGAAGAGAAGAGTTAGAGGTTTACTGAGTCTAACCAAACCTGTCCATGTTATGTGTAATCAATGTCAGAAAGGAAAAATGACTAAATCTAGTTTTAAAAGCAAAGACTATTCTTCTAAAGGTATTTTGGAGTTGGTACATACCGACTTATGTGGTCCTATGAGAACTCAGAGTTATTATGGTGACAAATATTTTATTTTATTTATTGATGACTACTCTAGGATGATGACAGTTATGTTTTTGAAAGAGAAATATGAAGCTTTCAAACTGTTTAAGTGGTATAAAGCTGAAGTTGAAAAGGAAAATGGGAAATATTTAAAATGCTTGAGATCTGATAGAGGAGGTGAGTTTATTTCTGATTAATTCACTAACTTCTATAATGAGCATGCAATTAAAAGATAGGTTTTTGCACTGAGGACACCACAACAGAATGGTATTGCAGAAAGAAGGAATCGATCTATAGTTGACTATGCCAGAACACTAATGATTGAGAAAGATGTTGCACAAATGTAATGGAGAGAAGTTGTTAGCTGTATACACATCAAACCGAGTTCAACTAAAGAAAGATACAAATAAGACACCTTATGAGCTATGGTTTGGCTACACACCGAATGTAAGTTATTTCAGAATTTTTGGAAGCAGATGTTACATTTTGAAAGATGATAGAAATGGTAAATTTGATTCTAAAGGTGATGAAGGAATATTTCTAGGATATTCTACTAAGAGCAAATCATACAAATGTCTTAACAAGGCTACTAACAAAATAATTGAAAGTGCTAATGTGAAAGTTGATGAGTTTTCTGAGAAGAATGATGAAGAAAGTAGGAAGGAACCATAAGACTATGGTATGTTTACATATATTGAGCATCCAGACTATCTACCCAAGCCATAGGTTGAGTCTACTGAGCAACAGGAAAATGCTACCGAGAATCAACATATGCAAATCAAGAACCAGGAAGATGCTACCGAGGATGAAAATGAACCTGAACCGAATGATGAGAAAAGAAGAGAGCAAGTACTGGCAATATTTTTTAGAAGACACCATCCACAGAACCAAAATATTGGAGACAAGCAAGATGACATGGTGACAAGAAGTAAGTTAAGACATAACACATGCTTAGTTTGTGAATTTGAGCCTAAGAATGTTAGAGATGCACTTGAGAATGATGAATGGATTAAGGCAATGAATGAAGAAATTGAACATATAGAGAAAAACAAAACATGGACATTGGTACTAAGACCGAGTGATAAAAATGTGATTGGTACTAAGTGGATTTTCAGAAACAAGTTGAATGAGAATGGTGAAGTAACTAGAAACAAAGCAATACTTGTATGCAAGGGATATGCACAAGAAGAAGGTATTGACTATGGTGAAACTTTTGCACCAGTAGCAAGACTTGAAGGAGTCTGAATATTACTTGCATATGCTGCACATAAAGGATTCAAAGTATATCAAATGGATGTGAAATCAACATTTATGAATGTAATTCTTGAGGAGGAGGTCTACATAGAACAAACTGAAGGTTTTGTTGATCCAAATTAGAAGAACATGATATGTAGATTACACAAAGCATTGTATGGATTGAAACAAGCACCTAGAGGATGGTATAAAAGATTACATGCTTATCTTATTAGTATTGGCTTTATGAGGACAAGTGACAATAGCAATTTGTACATGAAATGAGAGTTTGATGACAATACACTAGTACATTTGACCTTATTTTTCCACCAAAATTTTTGAACAACAAATAAAAAGGTTTTTGTTGGTCAGATTATAGAAGGAAAACTTTGTTTTTTTAAAGTTATGCCCGTGTTTGTCGAAATATCAACAAATCCTGTGGTGGTCAAAAGTTTGACAAACACCGGCATAACTTAAAAAAAAAAGGTTTCATTTCTCATTTCATTATTCCCGGCTGGCGAATTAGAAGGGTAGCGCACACGCGAAGGAGGACCGCTTGTAAGGATTACCTTAACCTAGGGTTTTTGGAGGTTTTTAATTCTTCCTCTCAATGCTAGGATCTGGATCTTTTTGATTAAATTGTTTAATTTACTGGATACCCATTCAACATTATCATTTTCTTCTTTCATTCAGTCATTTGGAGTTATATTTAGAGGTAGATAACATAATATTTGTGAAGATTTAGTTGCGGGATTTGAGAAATAATGAGTTCACATGCCCTATTTATGCTTCCACATTTGGCATACATATCTACCAGGGCATTTGCAATCTCAACTTCTGATGATATTCCCCCCTCTATTATGCTTCAAGACTAGTTTTACACCTACTAATTGCATTTTCTTAAAAGTCTCCAAGGCCATTTCAACAAACCCATTTTGTGTATATCCTGCAATTATCGCATTCCATGAGATAGCATGTCTTTGAGGCATTCCGTCAAACACTTTATGTGCCTTGTGTAATATCTATTAGAGCATTTGTGGGCCACTATAATATCTAATGAAAATCCCCCTTCCATTATGCTTCGATGGATGCTCATACCTTGTTCTAACACTCCCATTTCAGCACAGACTGGTAGGATGCTGGAAAAAGTCATGGAGTTTGGCTTTACACCTGCTAATTGCATTTCCTTAAAAGTTTCCACGGTCTTCTCAATAGCAATTATGTGAATATCAAAAATAAGACTAACACTTTCCATGTTGATTCTACACAAACATTGATATCATCTCAAAATTAGTTCTATTTCTAAGTGATCAATGGTTTCACTAGTTTTTCTAGGGTTCACAGGTCTTTGCATCAAAATGTTCATAATTTTTTACCATTTTAAAGGAATTTTAACATGATTTTAATGTTTTCAAAACACAAAATTTCATTAAAAATTGGGTCAACGATTGGCCAATGACTTTTTCATGAATCTAGATTTTTCAAGGAAAAATTTGGCACTCTAGGATTCAAGATTAATTGGGTATAATCATGATTTTTTTATAGAGTATTACTTCTCTAATTATTAGTATGCATGGGTTATATGCATTTGTATTGAGATTGCATGTTTAGATAGTTTTTAGTTGGATCCTTCTATCATGATTACATCAAACAATGGCTACTCATCATAACAATGATAATTACATTGTGAATAATGAAACCTATCAATCAAATCAATAATGATGATGGACACCTTAGAATGTTAAAAGAGTAATTGTGAAATCTTAACATGCTTGTAATGGCTTTGATAAACAATGTGTGAATTATGCAGCTTCTACCACCTTAACCTTCTATTTTCTTTACCTCTTTGTTCAAACCAATTTACAATGTATATGGCATGAATAGTCTCAGCTAGCAGTCCTTAAACAACACATATAAACAATACACATTAAGGAGCAAATTAAGCCTAAAAAAAGTTAATTATTTTATGGGATTATAAGCAACAACTTGTCATAAATATGAATATTTCATGAAGGAAATTACATCATATCAAGAAAGAATAGATCAAATCATCGATTGTCTCAAGTTAGAAGCCAATTGTATTCATTTCTTTGCAAACTTTGAGGTGAAAATTATGCTAAAATCTAGAAATAAGTAATTTTTCAGTTCAAACAAGTTTTAGATTTGATTCTCACCATCCTCCTCATCACAAACTTTGAAATAAATCTACTCAAATCTGCCCAGATTTCACCTTTCTCAAAATTTTGATCTCTCCCCCATGTTCATCCGCCATCTCCCAAGTTAGTCCGTTGCCTAATCTAATGAAGATAATCACTGCATGCTGAGATGCAATTTGATGCCTCTTGTAAAAAAAATCTCTTCTCAAACTTGGTAAAATTTGCTTCCCAATTTGGATGAAACTTTGCTGCCTTATAAGGGGAAACTCACTACTAATTGCAGAGCTCAATTTGATTTTGAGATGATATTAAAATAAGGTCACTTAGTCTCCTTATATAGGTAATTTGTGGGCCAAGAGGTATGACTACCTAGGAGGGCTGACTTGAGTTTCTTAAGGCCAATAACGATTATTAAATTTAATTGTTTTCAAATCCTTACCTTGGCCGAACAAGACAAGGAGGCCAAATGGCAATTAAAATTTATGTTTGTCTCCTCCTTCATGCCCTGTTTACTGTAGTCCTACACCTAGGTGGAAATGGATGGGTGGTTGGGATAAAAATCCCAAGAAGAGGGTAGATTTTGCCCCTTCGAAATTTACCTTTACTTCATCATTCCAAACTTAATCATTTTCATGCCTTTAGAAGCCCTCCCTTTTAAACTTGGACTTAGATTCAGGGACTTGACTGATTTTGATCTCACACTTACTTCCTTGACTTCACCAAACTTCTTCTCTAAGGCTTGGAGACTTGAAATTGTTACTAATTAAGACTTCTAGACCACCTACTCCTACAAATGAAGCAGAAAGAGGGGGTCCCATTTGGAATGGGGCGATGGTATGAAAACCTCACAACACTCATTTATTTTTGTGTGATACAATTCTTTGGATATTAAGGTGGCATATATAATGCTTCAGCTCAGTAAAATTCACATCGACGTGTCTTTGTTGATCATCCCTTTTACAATAATAAAATGTATCAAATATTAACTATTATTGTGGAATACCATTTTTTTCTTAGCATAATATGAACCATAGTGAAAGCTTTGGTAGTTTATATCTTGTTATTTTGGAGATATTCCTTCCCTATCTAGTAGTTTGTTTATCAAATAACATGAGCAAAGAAAATATTCAAAACTTTGTCTCCCCAAAATGCTAGTCTTATAATCAAATTTACAAAACTGAACCAATGGCATGTTTACAAAAAAGGTCTAATAGAACTCCCAACAATTCTTAAACATACTTTATCTGATATGACGAATTCTTAAACAAGTAAGGTTGGAGTAGACATAGTTATCACACAGTTTTTGTGTGGTACAAGGAAGATTGGGCTAGGTCAAATCTTCCTTCGTGCTAGCAGTCTACATAATTAGACCTTTATTAAGAATTCATCATATCAGATAAAGTATATTTAAGAATTGTTGGGACTTGTCCTTTGGCGTGTATTAAACATAATAGAATTTTCAGCATATTATTATCATTCTATTTCTTTGTTGTAGACATGCCATTGGTTCAGTTTTGTAATTTTTTTTGTGTGTTAAATGCATTTAAAATAAAGGCCTAATTCTGTAGACTACTAGCATGAAGGAAGATTTGACCTAGCCAAATAAAGGTCTAATTCTATAGACTATTGGTCAGACAAATCTTCATTGTCTTATGATTGTCTTCTTTATATACTAGCATTTAAATGAAACATTAAGCATAGTAATAATATGCTTAATCTATTAGTAATTGACATATTAAGCATATTATTACTATGTAGAGTTAGGGCCAAGTTCGCGCATGCAAGCAAAAGTCCAGTGCCCTATAGAATTAGTCTAATAGTAAATTTATAACAATGCAGATAAGAATCAATTTGTAATTACTATGCATTAAACATGCTAAACTGATAAAGGTGTTATCTGCATTTAATCTACCAATTACTAATAGATTAAGCATATTATTACTATGCTTAATGTTCCATTTAAATGCATTTAACACAAAAAAAAAATTTATAAACTGAACCAATGGCATGTTTACAACAAAGGTCTAATAGAA